>JAPQWV010003410.1:0-41935 GCA_027422505.1 Craterostigma plantagineum
GGCTCTTTTATGCATTTATCGATCGTACGTAGGTCTCTTCATGGAATTGGTTGTATGGCATTCTATAATCTGAGAATGGAATTTGTCTTATCTTAACCACAGTCTACTTACCTATCAAGAAAGAATAGTAGCTAAATAATCCAAAACTATTTAATAGTTACTGGCATCATAATATTTACTTTTCAAATAACAAAGGAGTTTTATGCGTGTTGTAAACCAAGGTTTTGAAACCGGATTTTTGAACAATATTAGTGGATTAGGTTTAGTGATTTCCGTTATAAAACGTAAATCAAAACCTGTATAAAACTGGTAACTTTAAAAATATAAAAAAGTTAAGTTCTGCCAATAATATAACAATATAGATGTAGCTTACAAAAATCTCAAATTTTAGTAGAAAATTGTGGCCGAAATTGTCACTGTTCGAAATCCTATTTTTAAAGGAGTTGTACTTGCGGATGAAAATTTTTTCTTTACTTTGTTATAAACTTAAAATAAATAAAACACATTGAGCTGGATTATATGGTAAAAAGTAAGGGTTTTGACTGAATAATGTTAGTCCATATTGTAATTAACCAAACTTTATTATTTTTTTCAACAAAATTAATATATAGGGTTAGGGATGTCAACGTGGCGGGGCGGGGACGGGGAAGAAGTCGTCCCCATCCCTTCCTCGCCAGGTCTCCGCCCGCCCGCAGGGATTCCCCGTACCCGCAATTTTCTTTAAAAGATTATTTTTATTATAATATAAATTGAATATATTAACTAAAGTATATTTTAAATATTATTTTAAACTATAATATTATAAAAAAAATATGTCATCGTATGTCATAAGGTTTGGTTAATTATAAAAGAACTTCACAAACGAATGTGATTAACTTAGCAAACATATGAACTTTATTGTAATAAAATCGTCTTTCATCCTTATGAATTCTATATCAAAATACAACGATGTCTGATTTGTAAAAAAAAAAAAAAAAAACTACTATGGGCGTCTTAAGTAATGGACTCCAGTATACAGATGGAAAGGCGGCCTTTGGGAGGCCATTTTTCGAAGGATGAAAGTACGATTCTTATATCGGGGTGGTGTATCTATTCAATTTTTCTTACACAGTAGTAATCTTATTATTTTTATTATGAAATGCCAGTCACCTATTTAACCGTTGGGAATGGTGGTGCGCCCCGCGGTGGTCAGTGGGCCCCGCAGCGGAATAAGCCTCGGTACGACGATCGGGAAAAGTGGGACCCACGGGTAATTTTGATGGGACCCCGCATAGTAACTATCACGGTAAAAATAAAATTACCGTAAAGTAAGAAAGAACACCAGAACTTTAACGTGGAAAACCCTCTGTTAACGAAGAGGGAAAAAATACGGCCGAATCGGTAAAATCTTCACTATAGTAAATTACAACCCTCGAATTTTACTATCTCACTTTTACCACTCGTGTTTACCTCACACGTCTCTGTGGATGTGGAACCCTATCAGTTTCTACCTGAACTGACAACCTCACAATTCACTCGAACTACTTCTCTCTATATATAGTAAAACTCGAATGAGCTTGTGATTATAATAACTGAAGAATCCTCAGCCTATTTATAGACGTCTTCAGCTCTTCTGGACCACTCAAACGGTGGCCAGGAATCCGCCGCGTCGCCTTTCAAAATAAACCTTTCATTAAAATAATATTATAATATAATATTATTTATTTGTTTTTTCTTTGGTCGTTGATGGTGTGCGTTGGTTTGTCAAAGGCTGGAATTTCAACATTAACTGCTTATATCAAGTTCATGTTTCATTTTCTTCTCCTTTGATGGGGATGAATGATAATATAAAGAGACAATGGTGTTTCCACTCCATCGTTTCAACACTTAAGCTGGGCCCAAACTCGCATGCATGAGATTTCTAATTGCTAAATATCTTCAATATAGTTTCGGCTATAAGTAGTGTTATATTATAGTGAACTTCGACCGAAAAAAAAAGTTTCTCATTACACATGCCTGTGAGTATGTCATAATAATATAAACCAACCTTGCTGTGGAATAACATCTGCTAGTACTATTTGCCAACTCTATTCTTGTACTTAAAATATAGTGTCTTAATTTTAGTTTTGAAATTTATAATTTGTTTAGTAGATGTATAACATATATATATATATATATATATACAAGGAAAATAATGATTAAGGGTATAAGTGTAATAACTGAAAATTGATGGGTTAAATGTGATAATTATCTAATTAATGAAATTAGAAATAGAGAGGTAAAATTGTAAATATTTTACAGACCAAATTAACAGTTAATAGCCGCACATCACCCTTAATATAATATTAGTATTTTTTTTGCACACACATATAATATTATAAAGAACTCATAATAATAAAAATAGGAGAAATTTGAGAATATAAAAATATTATGTTAGTGGGTGGTTACGCTAATTTATATTATTATTATTTTATTAATTAATGAAAAATCTACATACCAAATCATTTAGAATTGGATTTGTATCCCATCTTCACCATTTATATATCGTATAGATTCTACCAAAGGTGCATACTCAGACGAGTGTGATGAAGTAAGTGGGTGTTTTCTAATATTTTTATTCTTTATTCTTTATTTTGAATAAATCATTTGGGTAGTTTCACACGACATGTTTTGGTGAATGAAGAACACGAGGTGGTTTAATAAATTTTTTTTTTATTTTTTAAAAATTATTTGTTGTAATAAAATATTATTTGTTGATCCTTACAATTGACAGACCAAATTAGAATAGAAAATGGTATTTTAAGCAACGCCCTCTCCATTAATAAAACAGAATAGATAGTGATGCCGTCGAAAATTGACCTACCACGAAAATGGACCGACAAACTTCTCCCCGCCTGATCTCCGCCGTGCGTCTTGGCTGAAAACTGTCGGACAAGGTGAATTTTGTGGGGTCGTTTTCCCTCTTGGCCCTAGTCAAGAGGGTAGTTCCGTTCTAACGTGGTGTGGCAAAGGAAAAAGTGCAGTGCAAAAATGGCAGAGTAACGGTGTATATCTGAAAAAAAAAGTACATCGTAATGTGGGTTGCGGATGCTATTTATAGCGTTGGAGGGGACATGCCCAGCCCTTGACGGTTACTCCCCACGTTCGGTGGCCCATGGCAGTTTTCTACGTATTTGGCGCATCCGAGTTCGGGCTAAGCAGTTCCCCCACGTTTGAGTGATTATGTACATGTGAGTGGCCTGCGGACACGATCCGGGATGGTGGGATAATTGCCTTCAGGCGTTCTTGACACGCGGCTGCCCCCTGGGGCCTCGGGCGTTTTTTATGTGCGGCTGCCTACGGGGGCTTCAGGCATTTTCCCATTTGGTTCGACCCTCCGGCCTCTCTTCCCTGTTTCTATCCTAGTAGGGACCGTGGCTCCGCCCTACGTCAGGTCGGGACTGGTAGATGCTATTCCCTAGGGGACCCCGGATTGTATATCCCGAGGGGACGTGTGCTCAGTCTTTATTCGGCCAGGGACGAGGTATCCTTCATGTCGGGGCACTTTGTGTAGGTGGTGGAGGTGCTAAGTTGGTTATGGCTGATTGGGTATTTACACGCGTAAGCGGTGGAAACCCGGGGGTAACAATAGTCCCCCTTCAAATAGTCCAAAAGAGTATGTGAATTTTTGACGTGGTCTGGTAGCGGCAAAATACTCGAGTTGGTGGCGAGCCTGTTCGGGGATTCGCTGGAAGTCCTTTACACTCGGCGGGGGTTTTCTTCGGCTGGTATACCACCCCGTTTCTTCTGCCACGTGTCGGCTCCCCATTGGTGGACGCTGATGGGACGTTTGGCGGGAGTTCTGGCGACTTCTCCCATGGCCGACGCGGGTCATCCTGATCCGTTGATCCCGTCCAGATCCCAGATCAGTCAGCTGGGCCCTATATATACCCCACGCCTCCTTTCATTTCCTTCTTTATGCTTCTTCGCTCTCCAAACTTGCCCCAGCTCCCGATCTCACAAAGCCTCTCGCTCCAGCTTTTAGGTACTTGTAAGCTGGGCCCTATATATACCCCACGCCTCCTTTCATTTCCTTCTTTATGCTTCTTCGCTCTCCAAACTTGCCCCAGCTCCCGATCTCACAAAGCCTCTCGCTCCAGCTTTTAGGTACTTGTAAGTTTTCTTTCTTCTATCTCTCGGTCAGTATGTCTTCCAGTAGTGGCGTTAGTGCTAGGTTATGCTCGGGTTCGGTTAATTCCCCTGATGGCTCTCCCTCTTCAGGTAGTTTTTCCGATGGGGATTCGGATAGGACGGATAGCGATATAATGTCGGGGGTGAGGGTACCTCGGGTAATAGGGAGTTGGTAGCTCAACCTAGGCCAGAAGCTCCCTTAGGTCGCCCCCTTCTCAACTTAGATCGCCCTTGGCCTCCTCTAGAAATAGACTTTCCCAATAACCGTGCCTATCGCGCGGCAGTCAGAGAATGGGTCTGGCACGTGGAGACGATTCGGGAGAGGGTCGCGAGTCGAAAGAGGGGTGAAGAGGAGGAGGACAGAGAATTCCTCCGCTGGCATGAGGGTTAAAGTGTCCTCCTTCACCTCGGCCCAAATCCCTCACCTCCAAGCCAAGTCGGGTATGTCCGATCTGTTTAAGGTCAGAGTGCCTCTCTGACTGATGTCGCTAGCGATCCCCCAGAGGACTTCGGGACGTTTAGATCAGGTAGACATGGGACTCCGCTTTCCTCTTCCCCAATTCCTTGTAGATATTTTCAAGTATTATGGTATCTCCACGGACCAACTAGCCCCCAATTCTTTTAGCCACATTATTTCTTTGGTCGTAGTTTTAAGCAGTTTCGGCTACTCCCCTTCTGTCTCCATGGTCAATTCCCTTTTGAGAATCAGCAAGAGGGAAAGGGGAAGTTCTTCTTTTCCCCGTCGCCGGAAATCCCAATCTTATTCAAGGCCACCCTTCATCCCACAAAGGCTGGATGAGTAAATCTTTTTTTTTCCTCCAATCTCCCGAGGGTAGCCCTGAGAACCAGCTTCTTCCTTTTTCATGGGAAGATGATAAGTCCATCGAAAATCCCCTTTCCTCCAGCTCCTCGGGCCAAGTAGAGGCCTTCTTGGCAAAGTTGGGAAGATACGTTTTTGGGCTCTCGAACTCATAAAAGATGACCTCCTATTTCTCTTTGGGTTTAGTTCAAAGGTGACTGAAGTACCCCCAAGCCTAGGTATACATATAAACTAATGCATGAACCTCATAGGCCCGAACTCCTTTTTGCTAAGCGTTTCAACGCTCTGATTTGTAGCTGAACGTATGGATATCGCCACGGTTGTGTCGATGTGCTTCTCGGACGAGGAAGACGATGTCCAAGTGCTCTCCCAGAATCCCTCAACTCAGCCTTCCAGATCGAAAGGGAAAGGGCAAAGCCCCTGCTTCTTCCTCCCGACCTAAGAAGGTGGCCGGGAGGAGGCCATCAACTTCCTCAGCTGGTCCATCCTCGAAGAAATATAAAACTTCTCTTGCACCTCCTCCTCCCCTATCTTTGGGGGGACTCATGGCCTTGGGTCGGGCCAAATACCCTTATTTCTTTGAGGAGATGGCCCATGGCGAATGCTGGAACTTGAAGGAATTCCCGAGTGAGGAGAAGAAATAGAGCTCTCACATCATCTCCAATCCGGACATTCGGGATGCTATCTTCGCCACATTCGGGTATGTAGGCTCCGCGTCCCTACCATTTTTTAAGTTCTTTGTGGCTAACGATTCTGACTCCTATGCAGGGCCATGTTCTGATATCCGATGCCATGAAGCGTTGGGTTCATCTCTCTGGGAGCTACGAAACCTTGGAGAAGAAGCTCGAGGCCGTGAAGGAGAAAAAGGCTTCAGGCCCGCGTCGGGAGGAGCTCCTTCGAAAGGGGCTCGAAGAGGTGAAGCAACAGATTTCTCGGGCCGAGGCCAAGCGGGTCAGGCTCGAAGCTCGCCGAGCCGAAGCGGAGGCGGCCCGTCGGGCCCTAAAAAACCAGTTGGCGCAGGATCATTTCTCGAAGAGAGATTTCGCAAAGGGGATGCGCCAACACTTCCGGTACGGCTTCTACGGGTGTGTCTCCCAGCTTCGGGGGAATGGGTATGATCGTGCTGCGCATCCCTTCGACTTCCTCGATGCCAACAACGCCGTGCAGAGTGCTTCCAGAAGGTGGCTAGAAGCCAGAGCCCAAGGTCGTAGCCCCCCTCCTAGGGCCGCTACACCTCCCGTCTTGGAGGAAGTAACCGAGGAGCCTGAGGGTGACGTGGAGAAGGAGAACTCTGGGGGTGAAGGCGAGGACGTTGGGGCCACCGAGAACCCAGGGGGAGATGTTGAGATTGAAGATGCCGAGAAGGAGCCCGAGGAGATGGACGAGGTCGAGGATGTTGCTGTCGGGGAAAGGACGCCGGCGAGGGAGGCGATCAGGCCGGGTCGGCCGAGTGAAGACTTTTCTTCTATTTTCTTGTTTGGTTGTGTAATAACCTAATACAACATGTGTATGTGTGTTTTCCTTTTTATGTGTTTTACATAAGAAGCCCTTCAGGGCATAATATCTGTATGTTCAGCCTTCGGGCTTTTCTTTTATGTTTCTATTTTTCTCCAATGCACATTCTCCATCCTCTCATCCTAAGCTCTGTATACCATAAAATACGCTCCTTCTGGACCCTTCAGCTCATGGCCCGTTCTTCCTCCCGAGCACCTATGTTCGCCTCGTTGATTACCTGTTGGCAATTCTTGCCCTACTCGCCTCGGGCGAATCAATATGGGGTCATCCCTGACGTGAAATTTCTCGACCCCATTGTTCCACAACTTCTACTTGCACCATCGCCAGCCGTTCCTATCTTCCCTGCTCCGATTAACTCGTTTCTGATTGTCCAAGATTCGTGGAGACTTAGTTGATTTAATTTTGACCTCCTCATTTTCTGTTCGAGAATATCACCCTGACCTGCGAGCTTGGTCCTCTTCAAGTTGGCGTTAACGTTCGGATGACCCACAAATATCGTCTGACCGAGCCAAATTTGAACGTTATCCCTGAATATATCTTTCAAATTCAAGTTGTCAGGCTTTCCGCACACGTCCTAAGCTCTCCTATATATATATATATAGAACAAGAGAGGTGGATGGATTAAGAGGGCAAAAGCCTCGTGTGTATATATATATATATATATACACACGAGGCTTTTGCCCTCTTAATCCATCCACCTCTCTTGTTCTCTTGTTCTTATGTCTTACGTGTTTTCGTATTTTCCGCTCCTAAACTTTTTCATGGCCTCTTTTGCTTCTTCCAAAGGCAAGAACGTTGTCAGTACTTCTTTTATGGTCGGGCGAACTTTTTTGGCGCTCCTGAACCTTTCTCCGGCGTGTCCAGTATGATCCTGCTGTTGGGGTAAGAACGCCGCTTCCCAGTGGAGATGGCGATGACAAGAACTATCGTAGGAACCTGGCTAAGTGGTCGGCTGAGGCGGAGGAGGTTCGTGCTAAAGCTAATTTACCCTGGCATCGGGCCAAGGTATCTACCCTCAGCCCTTTATCCCTTAGGGATTATCTGTAAATAGCTCGAATCCCCTCTGACTACGAAGTTTTATTGCCTAGCCCCTTGCAAGTAGCTCCGCCCCCTGTTTTTCTTACTCTTTACACCGACCAGATAGACATGGGCCTTAAGTTTTCTATCCCCTCCTTTCTCCTAGACCTATGTGAAACCTTAGATATCTCTCTTGGCCAGATCTTCCCGAATTCCTGTAGTTTGATGTTAGCATTGGCCGCGGTGGAGCGGCGGGTAAATTTTCCCATCTCCACTGAATTGATTATCAGTTTCTTTCGCATGTGAGAGGGATGCAGGAAAACTCGCCTCTGTGCCTTCCACTGATGCCTTTTACGACAACTTTACTGCCACCAAGGGATGGATGAACAAGTTCTTCTTCGTGCGCCCTTCACCTCAGCAACGGGACAGCCGATTCTCCTTATTGCGCTGGAGGGAGCAATGTCAAACCCCCAATGAATCTCCCGACCTCTTATCGCAATTTTTGGCTCAGAGCCATCGCTTCTCGGGCGAGGATTGGTGTCGGGAATCCCTACTAAAGAGGATACCTTCCCTAGGGTCATAGGTGGGCTAATTTATTTTAGTGT
Source organism: Craterostigma plantagineum (assembly GCA_027422505.1). Taxonomy (NCBI): domain Eukaryota; kingdom Viridiplantae; phylum Streptophyta; class Magnoliopsida; order Lamiales; family Linderniaceae; genus Craterostigma; species Craterostigma plantagineum. The sequence goes on from JAPQWV010003410.1 coordinate 8,107, forward strand.
TAGTCTTTAATTCGTTGGCTAATCTTCCCTTTCATCAGGTGATAGAGTGGACTTTACCCCAGTTATGGCCTTCCGTGCTCATAATGCCCACAGTCGGCCCTTGGGCGAGGGTCCTTCAATTGATTATCCGATAGGAGAGGTTGCCCCAGGGGGTCCATCAACTCCCCGATCGGAAGCAGGGAGGTCCAAGCGCGTGAAGCCATCCTCTCCTCTTCCTCCGGTTGTCGTATCGCGAGAAGCTCCCCCTGCGTCCGACCTGCCCCCCATCCTCCTTTCTTGTTGGAGAAGTATGGGGAATCCGCCCTATCTTACATGTTAAGTTTCCTCACCCCTGAGGAGAAGGGCTTTACTAGGGAGCTATCTGATGGCCGTGTTTGGAGGGAGTGGGCTCTGGATTTGAGTCAGGCACAATTAGTGCTATCAGCTTCGAGTAAATGTTTGCCCTAACCGTCTCCTTTTGTCTTCACATATTCCCTATCTTGTGAAGGGGCCCATCGATATCGCCTTCAACAGAAATGGTGGATTCGGCCCTAAACTGTAATGTGGAGATAACTATGAAGGTTAGTGAAGAGGCTCGGTAAGTGGGTCGTCTGAAGAACTTGCTGACCAAGGCTCAATTTGAGGTCGGTAAGCTCCGCCAAGAGCTCCACTCTGAAAGAGAGATCCATCGTACTCGAGAATCTCAAGCGAGTCAGGAGGTAGTTCCCGTCGAGAAGGTATTTGAGGCGGCCAACCTGTATTTCAACTTTGGGTTCCAAGGGTGTCTGTCCCAGATCAGGGCGAATGGCTTCCCATAAAGCGCTCATGCCTTTGATTTTTTGGATAAGGAGGCAGCCTTTATGGCTCTGGCCCCCCGGCATTCACCCCCGAAGAATGTGAAGGAGAAAAGTCTTTGGGATAGGTTCGATGCGGGCAACAGCAGCGATGCTTCTCAAGGTAGCGGTCCAGCCGGAGAGAGTTAACTTGTTGGAGAATTAGTTTTCTATTTATCTCTTAGGGTCTTGTTTGAGTCTTTCTCCTTTCCCTGCTCTTCCGTAGATGTTCCGATTTTCTGTCTTTTTGTTTCGTTTACCTTGACGACGCTTAGGGTGTATTTATAAATAAAAGAATTTATGTTTCTCCCTATTCTTATTTTGTCTTGATCCCTCCATGCCCAACGCCTCCTTTCTCAATTGTCCCAACAAATCGCGACCTAAGGGTGGGGTCACCCCAAAGGCAAGGTCCCTTGCCTCGGGCCAGGGGCCTCCCGTAATCCCGAGGAGAGCCTCAAACATCCTGTAAAAACATTCCTGAATCGGAAGGTGATCTGGATCTCGTAGAGGGATTCAATGCGCGCCTAACCTTATCTTCCCTTGGGGAAGATTTCAGCCTCTCGCAGAGCGATTCAGTGCGCGTGGTCTTCTCTTCCTCAAGGGAAGATTTCAGCCTCTCGCAGAGGTATTCAATGTGCGCGTCGTTTCCGAAGGGAGCAGTGAGCTGCCTCTCGCAGAGGGATTCAATGTGCGCATTTAATTTTTCTGAAAGGAAAGGTTTGCCCTTAGGTATTAGAGGTTTGTGTTATTTAGGGAATGGATCTTCTACCCATGTAAGTCCTTTATTTGTTTTAAGTGTTTGTCCGAATCACCCTTGTACAGAAAGAAAAGGAACTGCACTAATAGTAGTGTATGACTTACATCCAATTAATGAGAAAGCGACCTTGGACAAATAGTGCTAAAACTTAATAAGAAAATATAATGCATAACAAGGGTACCCCCTATAAGGATAATACTTCCGCAGCTTGCGAGCATTCCAGGGTCAGTCAAGCTGCCTCCCTTCGGCGTCTTCGAGGAAGTAAGAGGCCTCCCCTGCTTTCTTGATGACACGATAAGGGCCTTCAAACTTTGGTTCCATCTTCTTCCTTCCTTCTAGGTTGAGGATTTCCTTCATCACCAAGTCCCCACTTCATATCTTTTGCTTCGTACTCGGCGGTTGTAGGACTTGATCATTCTTCTTTGATAGGCGGTCATCCTGACGGGCGCTCTTTCCCTTCCCTCCTCGATTAGATGGAGGTCTTTGGCTTGAAGTCGGATATTATCATCAGGATATGTCAGAATTTGGGCGCTCTCCATACCGATTCCGCAGGTAGAACCGCTTGGCTCCCGTAAACCAAGCTGAAGGGAGTTTTGCTTGTTCCTTCTTGGGGGTTGCCCGATACGACCAGAGGATGCTTTGGAGCTCATTGCACCATGATTTCTCTAACCCTTCAAGTTGGGCCTTCAGTCCTTGGACGATGGTGCGATTAGTGACCTCCACTTGGCCGTTGCTCTGAGGGTAGGCCACGGAAGTGAAGACTTGTTCTATGGCGAGCTGCTCACACCACTCCTTTAGATTCTTTCCACTGAATTGCCTTCCCTTGTCGGAGATCAGCCTCCTCGGGATTCCGTAGCGACAGATGATGTTATCCCATATGAAGGCTATGATGGGTGCCTCGGTGATTTTTGCCATAGCTTCAGCGTCCACCCACTTCGAGCAGTAGTCCACGGCCACTACTAAAAACTTTTTCTGGGCCACATTCATGAGAAGGGACCGATAATGTCCAAGCCCACTGATCGAAGCGGCAGGGGTACGTTACCGACTTCTCGCTTCCGCAAGCATTTTCTGTAGGCTGGCGTGATTCCGGCAGTTAATACATCCTCGGACTAGCTTCATCGCGTCTCCTTTCATCGTCGACCAGAAGAAGCCAGCTACGAGCGCTTATCTATTTAGCGCTCGACTCGCGATGTGGCTTCCGCAAATACCTTCATGAATTTCTCGAACGATGTACTCTTCGTCTTCCTTGGATACACATCGTAGTAGTGGTCTAGCATAAGATCTCTTAAACAGGATTTTGTCCATCAAGGTGAATCGTTGGGCCCTCCTCAGAAGTTTCCGCGCCAGAGATTTGTCTTCGGGTAGTAGTTGGCGACAAAGGTATTGGTATATTTCATATCTCCAGTCCCCCGGGGGAATATCCAGATCGGGCACAATCCGATCCTCGACTTGCCACACGGTCAGAACTCTCTCCTTCTCCTCCGACGTACCTAAGGCGCTTGCCCATTTAGCCATTTGATCGGCCTTTTCGTTCGCGGCTTGGGTTATGAAGACGATCTTGAGTTCCTCAAAGCTCCCTTTGATTTCCTGGAAGGCCTTGACGTACTTTCCTATGTTCTCCCCTTTGACTACGAAGTTCCCCCCAGCTGTTGAACGACGAGCTGGGAGTCCGAATGTAATGTTAGGCGAGTGATCCCCATCTGCCGAGCTGCTCGAAGTCCCGCGAGTAATGCTTCGTACTTCGTTTCGTTGTTTGATGCTTTAAAGTCTAGCCTGAGGGCCAGATTGGTCTCTTCCCCCCATGGGGATATGAGTAGTATCCCGACTCTGTTTCCCGCACTGCACGAGGATCCATCCACGAGCATCTTCCACATTTCATTTGGAAGGTCCCCGATTAGTTCCACCATGAAGTTCGCCAGTGTCTAAGCTTTGATTGCTGTCCGAGGTCTATACTGGATGTCGTATTTCCCTAGCTCCGTAGCCCACTCCAGCGCCCTTCCTGAGATGTCGGGTCGGGTGGCGATCTTTCCTATCGATTGGTTGGTCAGTATTACCACGGGATGCGAGAGGAATATGGACGTAGTTTTCGGGCTATGACGAGCAGGGCCAGTAACAACTTCTCGCAGTTGGTGTACCTCGTCTCCACAACCTTTAGAATATGGCTCACGAAGTATACTAGCTTATGTGCTTTTCTTCCTCCCGAACTAGTACCGAGCTGACCGCCTGAGGCGTTGCGGCTAGGTAAACTATCATTTCCATCAGCGCTTTGAGCTTCTCGGGATTGGCTTTGATTCTGCTTCTTGTCACCATGTATCCCAGGAATTTTCCCGACCTGACCCCGAAGGTGCACTTGGTGGGGTTCATCTTGAGGTTGTACCTTCGGGCTATCGAGAGGGTCTCTTGCACATCGGCTGGGAAGCAGCCTTGCTCCTGGGACTTTATTTCAAGATATCATCCACATATACTTCTACGTTCCTTCCTTTCTGGTCCTCCAAGATTTTGTCCATTAGCCTCTGATATGTGGCACCGGCGTTCTTCAACCCAAAGGCATGCCGGTGTAGCAGAATGTTCCCCCAGCTGTGATGAAGCTTGTCTTCTCCTGATCTTCCTTAGCTAAGAGAATTTGGTTATACCCTTGAAATGCGTCAAGGAAGCAGAGTAACTCATCTCCCGAGGTGGAGTCCACCAATTTGTCTATCCGGGTTAGAGGATAACAATCTTTCGGGCACGCCTCGTTCAGGTTCCTGACGTCCACGCACATATGCCACTTGCATGAGGACTTCGGGACAAGAACCAGATTTGAGAGCCGGATGGGGAACTGGACTTCCCTAATGTGTCCTGCTTCCAGCAGTTCCTTCACTTGTCGCTTGACTTCGACGTCTTTCTCATAACTAAGATATTTTCTTTTTTGGAAATTGGGCCGAGTTGTCCGGGAGACGTTCAACTTGTGCTCGATTATTCCCCTGTCGATTCATACCATGTCCTTAGACGCCCAAGCGAACACGTCCGAGTTCTTCTTTAGTAGCTTAATGAGACCCTCCTTCAAATCTCAAGGTAGGTCTTTGGAAATTTTGATCGTCCCTTCGGGTGGTCTAATTACTACCTCTTCAGTCTCTTCCTCATCGGTTTCCCCCTGGATTGTCCCGATGGTGTACAAGGTTTCCCGTCCCTTCGGGTGGTCGTCTCTTCGGGCCTGGGACGATTTAATCTCCACCCTCACATCTTCCACGTAGCACTTACGAGCCATTTTTCAATCTCCCAATACTTCCCCTATTTTGTTCCCCACGGGGATTTGATCTTTTGATGTAGCGCCGAGGCAATCACCGTGAAGGAGGTCAACGCGAGTCTTCCGAGGATAATGTTGTAGGGGCTAGATCCATTGATAACCATGAAGGGCGCTATCCGAGTCTTTCTCAAATCTCCTTCTCCAAGGGTAAGCGGAAGGTGTAAGATCCCCACCGCTTCGACGCAATGTCCTGTGAAGCCAAAGAGGTCGGTTTCTACTTTGTCCATGGGGTAGACCCCAAGTCATCTGATCGAGGGCCTTTTTGTAGATTATGTATACGGAGCTCCCATTGTCGACAAAAACTCTCCCGACGTTGTGTTTAGCAATTTTGGCCCTAATTACCAAGGCGTCTTCGTGGGAGTCGTCTCCTCCATGGAAATCCTCGGGCCAAAGCTGATCACACGTCCCGACCTCTTACTTCACGACTTAATTTCAAAGCTCTCCAGGCGATGGATTCTGGCCTTCCTTGCTCTGTTAGAATCACGTCCTATGGGTCCACCCAAGATTATGTTAATCTGCCGAGGTGGTAATTTCCGCTCAGGTAACCTCCGTTGTTCCCTATTGTCCTGGTGCCGGTGTGCGCCGTCTTCATTCGGCATCGGGCCTATTCTTTCCTCTTTCTCGGGTGTTCTCCTTGGTCTTTCTTTGTGGTCGAGGGTTTGATGATCCCGTCGGAGGTTGGGGCGATTCCCGACCTCGGGATATCGAGGTTTGGTCCAAATCCTTCGAATCCACTCTCCCCTTCCGTCAGCTTCGCTCGAGCTTCGGGGTTTGATGCAATTAACTTGTCTAACTCACGGTCTAATTGGAAGCATCCTTCTAGGGTTGTTGTCGATATAAGGCGGTCTGCGAAGGAAGTCGTACTCGTCTCATATTTCCAATGCTCGAACTTTGTTGACCCGTAGCCTAGGGTAGTTCGTCCGCGGCATAGTGGGGACTGGCACGGGACGATTATCTCTTCGGGAGGGAGGCTGGTGGCCCTGATCCCTAGGCTGACTCCTCTTCCGATCTCGAGGAGGGCTCTTCCATTTTTTGTATTGTTCCCTACCATGAGGTTCTTCCACTCGAACATACTTCTCCACTCGGGTTACCAATTCATCCACTGTCGTCGGGTACTTCTTTACTAGAGATCTGAACAACTCCCCGTCCCGGAGACCGTGGTGAAATTCCCCGATTAGCAACTCGGATGCAGCATTGGATACCTCCATCTTTATCTGGTTGAAGCGCCGAAGATAATCTCGCAAGCTTTCTTCCTCGACCTGCCTTGTATTTAGCAACTTTACAACTGAGGACGGGCGTCTTCGACTACTAGAGAAATGCTTCAGGAAATGGCTAGTGAGGTCTTGGAAACTTTTAATCCCTCCCGGGGGTAGTAGCGCAAACCACTGTTGGGCTTCTTTGATTAGCGTAGTGACGAAGAGGCGACACTTGATGGCGTCGTCTAGCTGATATAGGGCTGCAATTCCCTCGAAGGCGGCGAGGTGGTCTTCGGGGAGTCCGGTCCCGTCGTATTTTCCCATTAAAGCAGCAAAAGTGTCCTGGAAATGGGGCTGTAAGGACGTCGGGCAAGAACGGCGACATCCGGGGAACTAGTGGCGCTTCTGGTGGGTTCGTTAAGTCCTTGAGTTTGCAGATCTCCTCTTTCGTGTCTTCCAGTTCGGCCGCTCGTCGTTCCGCGCGTCTCCTTTTATTCTCGCGTACCTCCCTAAATTCTGAAGCTACTATTCTATTCTGGTCCTCTTGCTCGACTGTGTTAGACTGGGCGTCATATTCTCCATTGGGTCCTGACTGGCGATTCTCTTCGTCATTTTGTCCAGGCTGACGATTCTCCCTTCCATTTGGTCCAGGTTGGCGGTTTCCCCTTCCATCCCACCATGAGTATCCCGACGTCTGCTCCCATCCTCCTCATTTCCTATATCATCGCAGCCATCATAACAGCGATGTCGGACAAGGTCGGCTCATTGCCATATGGCGCTGCGTTATAGTTTTCGACAGCCACCATATTAAATTTCTACTGGAGAGAAACTTAGAGTTCCCACAGACGGCGCCAAATTGATGCCGTTGAAAATTGACCTACCACGAAAATGGACCGACGAGCTTCTCCCCGCCTGATCTCTGTCGTGTATCTCGGCTGAAAACTGTCGGACAAGATGAATTTTGGGGGGTCGTTTGCCATCTTGCCTCAGTCAAGAGGGTAGTTCCGTTTTAAGGTGGTGTGGCAAAGGAAAAAAGTGCAGTGCGAAAATGGCAGAGTAACGGTGTATATCTAGAAAAAAATGTACCTCGTAATGGGGGTTGCAGATGATATTTATAGCGTTGGAGGGGACACGCCCATCCCTTGACGGTTACTCCCCACGTTCGGTGGCCCGTGGCAGTTTCCTCCGTATTTGGCGCATCCGAGTTCGATCCTAAGCAGTTCCCCCACGTTTGAGTGATTATGTACGTGTGAGTGGCCTGCAGTCACGATTCGGGATGGTGGGTAATTGCCATCAGGCGTTCTTGACACGCGGCTTCCCCCTGGGGCCTCGGGCGTTTTTGACGTGCGGCTGCCTCCCGGGGCTTCGGGCATTTTTCCCATTCGGGTCGACCCTCCGGCCTCTCTTCCCTGTGTCTATCCTAGTAGGGACCGTGGGGCTTCGCCCTACGTTAGGTCGGGACTGGTAGATGCTATTCCCGAGGGGACCCCGGATTGTATATCCCGAGGGGACGTGTGCTCAGTCGCCAAGGACGAGGTATCCTTCCTGTCGGGGCACTTTGTGTAGGTGGGGTGGAAGTGCTAAGTTGGTTATGGATCGGGTATTTTGCCGTGTAAGGGGTGGAAACCCGGGGTAACAGATAGTAGAGATAAAACTAAAATCACATAATTTTTCTATAAAAACGGTTTTAGGTGGGTTAACCATTTAACAGAGACCATGAAGTCATAATACCAAATCATCATAACCACTCGTAAAGAACTCTCAAACTTTATAGTCAGATAAGAAAGAAAATCAGCAAAAACGACATTCCGGAAATAAAGTATATAAAAATAACCATTCAACCAGTTTAACATATCGACAGAATCAAACAAAATTTGCAGCATGTGACGGGTTTCTCCTTTGCCCAACTAGCAATTCTTTTCGTAATTCTACGATGAATTTCAAATAACATATATCCTCAGCTTTGCGGAAGTTTTCTTCGTCTACATTGTGTGGCATTATTTAGATCGGTTGAAATCATATTGTCCCATTTCCTGTTCAACTTTGTTAATATGATTATTGAAAAATATACTTTATGAATATCAAATTGATCATCACAAATAAGGAATGTGCTTATTTATTTTTATCTAACGATGATGATTTTATGTTTTGAACACAAGATTATTCAACGGATCTGATTATTAGGAATGGGAAAGTAATTGTGGGGTGGATGATTTGATGCCTATTTAGATATCTACAAAGACAGACAAAAATTACTCCAATTTGATTAAATAAAATATAGGTAAAGGTAACTCCGCATAATTTCTAAAACGTTTTCTATCTGGGTTTCCCAATCTCAGAAATCCTAAAAAAAAAAAAAAATAAAACATTAATCGAGAAAAAAGAAAGAAAATACTCTTCTTCTTCTGTTGTATAAAATACAATAATCATTCCTTTCCTTTCTGGTTCCTACACCGTCATCTGATATTCACAAAACAAAAAGAAAGGAAACGAAGAGAGAGAAAGGGAAAATAAAGAAATATCACATAAACCCCTAAAAGGGAAAACAAAGATTAGCTAATTGCAGAAACCTCCCCAGAAAAATCCGAAATCCCAGAAGCAACCCACAACCTCTCATTGAAGCTCTCCTGCATATCCCTGGGAACGAACACAGCCCTACAGAGCGGACACGTCTTCTGATCGTGATCTATCCAACGGTCCAGACACGCCCTGTGGAACACGTGTCGGCAGTTCTGCAGCCGTCGGATCTCGTCCTCCCCTTCGAACTCGTAAAGGCACACCGCACAGCTGTCGCCACACGCGCCGCAGTCCTCCGCCTCGATTAGGTCGCTGTAGCTCGCCACGGGCAGAAATTCGCGGATCAGCGCGGCGGATACCGACGCGGGCCGGCACTGGCGGGTCGGGTCGGACCATTCCAGCGGGATCGTGGGTTCGGATTCGGTTGGTTCGAGGAGGAAGCTCAGGCCGGTTAATGATAGTAGGGTTTGAATGAAGGTTCGAATTAGGGCCAATAGGGTTAGCGCGTGGCCGATGAGGTTAGGGAGGAGCAAGTCGTCGTAGCCTACGGGGAAGCCCATTGGTTGGATGATTGGGTTGTTCGTCGTGCTATAATCGTTGTTCGTCGGAGTATATCTAAGTGTTTTCTTCTTTATGGTTTTGCAGTGCGATGATGAGAGATGCGAGGGAGGGATTGGGTGTTATATAGATGGAGGGGAATGTGTGCGGAAATGGGCATGTTGTTGGGTGGGTGGATTTTATGTGTAGTAACGAATTTAGGGAGAATTATTTACCGTTAATAACTTTTTAAAATAAGTAATTTGAGGACTTTATTTGTCGGAACTTTAGATTTTGCCAATATCATAAGGTTTTAGGGTTTCAAAAAATTTCAGCGGTGACTGATACAGACAATAGGATCATGGCTAATGTCCTTAATTAAGTAATCTTGAAAGTTAATTTCGCACAAAGCGATCTTCCCCTAAATTTTTTGTCCCCATAACCCCCGGTTGAAATTATCTTCTCACAATTCCTATCTCATTCCTCTCCTACTTTGTTAAAATGATTTTTATGGTTATCGAAAAATATATGATATGAATATCAAACTGATTCATCATAAAAAAAAAAAAAGAACTTCACACCCCCATATTACATGATTGAGAAAATAATTAACCCATTTACTATACATATTAATATCATATGACCAAGTCTTCGTTGCCACTTCCATTATTTTATAGAACTTGATTAATTAATTAAACGAATCTCTGGCTATTGACCTAAGTTGAAATTTTAAGATTCCACAACCAACTATATTATATACTAGCTAATCAAATATTGAATAAAGAAGATGCTACCATAATAGACCATTGCGTGCGAATGTGCATCGAACTTGCAGGATATTATTATTGCATAAAGCGTTGCATATTATATAATATTCTTGAAGAAAAAAAGAACGTGTGACAAAATCTGCAATCATATATACACTTGTCTCTTGCAATTTTAACATTTGTACAGACTATTCCCTACCAGTACTCAATTTATTTACTCAATCATAACAAAAAGATATAGAATCAGAAAATGATCATTGATCGAGGACGAGCGAGTGATGGAGAGAAGGAACCCAAAACAGTGCAATTATATAATGGATCTCTCCAAATCGTGGGTCATGTTTGCTTCCACTAATTATATGTCATTTTCTGATAGAGGCAACACTATCGAAATGTGACTGGAAACAGATGGGATCCATCGAACTCAGTAGGAACTTACTTGAAATACCAAACAAGGCATAGTGGGTGATGCTGATTCTATTATCTACCCTCATACATAGCTATACTATTCCAAGAGTCTAGGGCGGCTATAAACTGCAACATTTTGCTCCGTCAATTTAATAAATGATTATTTATAATTTTACCATTGATTGTCAATTAAATTTTACACTTAATATTTTCATTAATTACACATTTGTCCGTAAATCAAAATGTTATTTTTTTAAACTATATGTGCAAAATATAAAGTAACTTGATATATTTCCAAACACATAGGGTAGGGTGTGCTACACATACTAGTTTATATAAACATTATATTACACGTGCTTGCACGGGCCATTGAATAGTTTTCATCTATGAATGCGTTAATTGTATTGATGAGTAACCGATACCACTATGCATATTATTTTTTTTATCTAAATAAAAGATATTGATGAGTACCGATACTGCTATGTAGTGGATATGTGTTAATTTTTTTTTATCTAAATAAACAAATAGGACATACGTAGTGGACATTAATGAATTTTTTTAATTAATAAATTAAAAGGACACGTGGCGCATTTAGAGACAACCTACATTTCTATAATACTATAAGATAGAGTCTAGGGTGGCCTTAACCCGTCACATTGTGGTCTGTCAGTTTAATAAATGATTATTTTACAATTTTACCGTTGATTGTCAAATTTCAATTTTACCCCTAATATTTTCATCTTTTACGCATCCGTAAATCAAATTTTTATGTTTTAAATTATATGTGCAAAATATATAATAACTTGGTATATTTCCAAACACATAGGGTGTGCCACACATACTAGTTTATATAAACATTATATGTCAAGTTCGATTCTACTTGTACTCCTTGAAACCTTCTGTGTGAATTTGAGACGAAACACATAGGTGTGTCGGAGATTAGTCCCAATGGAAGACATATGGTCTTCTCAAAAATCACAGTTAGGGTTCCGTCTGATTTTAGTGGGACAAAGCCCATTTGATTTGTTGAAATTAGAATCCTAAATAACTCACATGTGTCCCACATTGGTTAATTGAGGAGATTTTGACTAATATATAAGTAGATGAGTCACTCCACCTATTTCAATTGGTTTTAGTATGGAAGTTCATTTCTTATATGGGGTCAACTCTCCTACTATGTGGGTCGGGCCAATAAGGCCCAATAACGAAAATTCACATGGTATCAGAGCGGGCGATCCATAAATGGTTTATGAGGTTCGAAAAGAGTGACGTTCCTCACCCGACTCAAAATTAACGGTGGGTTCATAAAGAAGTGCCGTTCCTGTCCAAATAATAAATAAAAGTGGTTCACATGTGCGGGGAGTTTTAAAATTGATAAAACTCTAATAAGTTACTAAGAAGAGACTGAGTAGCTTTAAGTTGATGGGCAACTCCACCAATCACCAATTGGTTCTACGATTGAACTCCATCAACTATGTGGGCCCTACTCTTCTCTTAACGGGCCGATGTTAGGGCCAATTATGAAATTTCACTATGATTATCTCAACAAGATATATTTAAAATGATTTTAGTCGGAGCCATCTACAAATATTATAGTAAATTATAGTGAAAAAGTAAATTAAATTATAATAGGACAAATTCCCCACGCCTTTCTCACATGAAAGGGTATGGCTATGGCTCATAAACTCATCCGAGCCATCGTGTTCGTATGTATGTGGTCCAGAGTTTTATTTTCTCCGACAATATGCGAAGGAGCTCATTAATTATTTCACATGTCCACTCGTGATTTTGTCGTTTTCTATTGTCTTCTGTCTATTCAAACTAAGTGTGACGCATGTGGGCTTCCCCACTCTTAATAACGCCACGACATTACAATAATCATCATATTATCATCATCTCATTTATTTCAAAAAAAGAAAAAAGAAATAATTAGATGACTCCACCTTAGCCTCGTGATTCTTTGCAGGAAAGGTCATGAACAAAGTTAGTCAGTTTTAAAAAACTACTATAAAATCATTATTTTTATACAGTTAGCAGATATATGACATAGTATTAAGAAAAATAAATTAATTTATTCTCAACACGATTTGATTCCATTGTTGTTGGCATAAATAATAAATAGCCTGCTGCCGTATTATCGTTATTATTATAGAATCAAGAGCTGTCTGAAAGTGAAGACAAATATCGATTCACATTCCAACTATACTGTCAGAAGCTGCCTGCTTAAGCTTAATCTTAATCTTAATGACGGTGTTAAGTTCGAACATAAAATCATTTTAATAATAATCCTAAGCTAATCTGACGTTTTAATGCGTCATGTATCTCTGTGTCCGAGCCAGCCACCCAGCCCAGAATATTAGAACGTGGCTTAACACAAAGTAAAACAAGCATGAACTGGTTTTAATTTTATAATATAATTTTCTTTATGGTAATATTAAGAATGATAGCTTAGTTACAGCTGCACAATTAGTTAGTTAATGTGTCATAACTCATAACCACTGTATAAAATGCATTAGGGTTGCGACAAAGGAGGGATCTTAGTGGGGCATTGAAGATCGAGTATGCATGATTAGTTGTCTTAAACGTAAATTACTTACTGTATTTACATTAAGAAATATATAATTCATGAAGAAGTATCTTAAACTAGTCAAGCTAGATTTTCAATTTTTAGGTCAACATTTTTTTATAATTACAAAAATAACTCACTAGTTTGATATATAGGAATTGGGTCTTCGATTCTTTCTCGACAGAACACGTTGTTGACAATATTCCACGTCAACAACTAAGTAGATACAATATTACAATTTACACATGAGCGCTCACCAATTTATTTTGTCTAAAAATTATCGGACACCAAAAATTTAGTTTCACAAATCGAAAATCAGTATACTTATTGCTGAAACAAATTTATAATTAATGCTTCGGAGAAAACCAAAATAGTCGTTGTTTTTCCCTTTTTTAATAATAAATATCATTTTTAAGCAGGCCAATCACATACTGACACGTGTCATTTTTGATCAAAATAACGGTCAACGTAGGGACTAAATTGGTTGAGATTAACAACATCGGGGACTAAATTAATCTACGCGAAATATTGGGACTAAATTTTACGAGTAAACTACGAGCCCTGTTTGAGTTTTCTCCCATTAATGCGTTCAAGTTTGTATTCACGAAAATGCAAAATGATACCAATCTCATCACTCAAATCAAAAGATAAAAATTATTTAGTTGTCTTCTAACGAGAATAAAACGTAGCAACAACGATCTTCACCTATCAACTTAAAAACGAGATATTAAAATTTCAGATATATATATATATATATATATATATATATCACAAGCATTTGAAAGATTTAAGCTATAAACTGATGCAAAATACATAGGGTGATGGTGACTGTCCTCATAGCATTACATAGTAGACAACGAGAACTCAAGAACATTATCCTGTCTCCTTTTTGACTATTGGTTTGGATTTTTTCTCTATCAGTTTAATTATTGCATGGACACTGTCCAAAACCTAATCTTAGCTTTAACGTGTAACCAATCACTGGATATAAAATCGAGGTGACGTGTTATTAATTTATGCCTCTCCCTTTTTGTATATAGTCCCAAACTCAATCCTAAGAGAGCTATCCTTTTTTTATTTCATTACAAACATGGGAGGAATTATTTTTTTAAATTAATTATCGTGTCGTGTGGTCAATGATATCTCTTAGAGTGCGATTAGTGTGCGAATACTAATTAAAATGTACTTATAAGTTCCATTTGAAGTTTAAAATTCCTCATAATTATTCCTCGAATTATTTCTTCATGTTTATTACATATTTGAGAATTTCTCCCTGTTTACTACTTAAAAATTGTCTTTTCAGCTCAGCAATTATTATCACATTAAATATACCAACAAAATTCGTTATTACGGAAAATTTAAAATTATATCATAAATTGTATATATTATATCAACTGTTTTCGTTATTATACCAACATATAACGCTATTAAATACGCAAAATTGAATATTATCCCAACTGATATTGCTATTATACCAGAAATTTTTTTTAGAAATTATACCATCTGTTTCCTTTGTTGATACCAATAAATAACGTTATTATATTTATACCAAATGGGACATTATACCGACTGATTTCTCTATTATACCGGAAACTTTTGAAATTATACCATCTGTTTTCGTTATTATACCAGAATAATGAAATTCGAATTTAAATACAATAAAATTGGACATTATACCAACTGGTTTGCTATTATACCAGAAATTATAAAAATTGTACCATCTATTTTCGTAATTATACAAATAAGTAAAGTTATTATAAGGTACCAAACAATTAGGCATTAAACTAACTGATTTAGCTACTATACCAGAAATTGAGGAAATTATACCATATATTTTCGTTATTATACCAGTAAATAATGTTATTCTAATTTTATACAGCGAAATTGGATTATACCAACTGTTTTAATTATCATACCAACTGTTAATGCTCACCAACAAAATAATAATAATAATATTATTATATATATAATTGCAAATTATATTAACAGTTGTCGCAATTATGCCAGAATTTAAGCTTTATACCAACTCTTATCATTATTATACCACCAGTGGTATAGTGTTCAATTTGTTGATATAATAACGCTAACAGTTGGTATATTTAGTGATACTTGGTATGCCCAGTTTTGATTTGAAAAAGGGTAATTTTTTCGGTTCAATGTTTGGAGGTATTGAACACATTTTCTCGCTGATGGGCACCAAATAGGAAGAAATTTTCGTAGGGGTACGGAGCAGGAAGTTTAAACTTCAATGGGGACTGATAAGGAATTACCCAAAAAAAGAAAAAAATGCGTGTGGGCAACAATTGAAGCGCAAAGTATCATTATTTTGAGCCGAATTTAGACTGGGGTATCATGATCCCCTGCAGGCGCCCCAAATTTATGGGTCTAATTCTCAGAGCCCATTATCATACGCCTAATAAAAAAATGTAGAGCCGAACTTTTAGGTCCAATATCACATACGCCTAATAAATAATATTTTTAGTGCCACAATGTTTTTGGTGATGGAATAGTGTTTGAGCCCACTTTGTTAATAAAATAAAATATTAAGAAAACGAACCCGTCATTGTTCGATGCGTTAATGTAACTAATTTGTGTTTTCTTCTCCACACGACTGCATAACAACCACAATTTAAATCGAGGCAGTAGGGAAATGAGTTCAGATGGACTCAAACTAAACATAATCAGTGTATGTAAATTGACTGACGTTGTGTGAAAGTAGCTAAATTATATATTATAATATCGGATTTTCTTTGAGAACTAAGCCCCCATATAAATTGAAAAGGTTGCAGTTGTGCTAGAATATGAATTTTATGGTAATAAGTTAAAAGACAGGCCCGTAGCTTCTATGAGGCCGAGGCGGTCGACTCGGGCCGAGCTTTGAAAGGGGCCCAATATTTTTTATACATTTATATATATATATATATATATATATATATATATATTATATAGTAAGTTGGTTTGTAATTTCATTTAAAAAATAAAACTGAAAATAGTGCAAAGATTGTTAGTTAATACATAAGCCTTAAAGTTAACAAAAGCGAGCACAAACTTTACTTTTTATTAAAATTTTGCTCAAACAATAAATATTATTTTTATCCTTTTTAAAAAATAGACGTCATTATTTACCTATTTACTCAATCCAAACCAGAATTTCTCAAAAATAGTGTTTATATAACTATTTTAAGTATTTATTGAACATTCAACTATAAAGCATACTCTCTCTGTTTTGAAATATAAGTCGTTTAAGGTAATTGCATGCATATTAAGAAATAAAATAACATCTCTATTATATTAGTTGACTATTTTATCTTATTTAATAATTAATTTTATTTAAGATGATGGGTAAAGTTGTAAAAGATTTTAGCTATTTTTCTTGAAAAAAGTAAAACGACTTGTATTAAAAAACAAAAACAAAAGTCTAATACAACTTGTGAGGTCCAGCTCATCTTATTTGAATTATCAAAGTTAGCAACCAATTTTTCTTCCTCTTGGACTAGTGGACGTGGGCAATGAGAGGCCACATGAGTTAATATGACATGATGTATGCCATGACGTTTTTGAGCATGAGAATGCCTATAAAATAGGCTTGTTTGCTCAATGTACAAAACCATCCCAAAAATAACGAGAGAGAGAAATGAGGGAGAGAGAGAAAAAAAAATCTTGTCCGGGTAGATAAGGGTGAGAGCGGGTGTAATTTTACTAGGGTAGTTGTGAATAGGTACAAAAACATTTTACCTGGTGGGTAAAGAGTCTTGGGTTTGGGTTTAAACACGAGCGTTATTTTGTACGGTGTATTATTCTCAAATATAGTGAAACTATTGTCTCTCTGTGGAGGTAGGGGGTATTGGCCGAACCACGTAAAAATCTCGTGTTCACTCTCGGCGTCATTTTGGTTTTATATTGTCCCAATAAAATCGCCGCGTGTTCAAAATAAACCTTCCGCCGGGCTCGAAAAATTACTGCTCAACCCTAACAAGTGGTATCAGAGTCAAGCCTAATTGATATTCTGATTATGCTCTGTGGTTACAGCTTTGTCTGATCTTCCACATCAGAAAAGATATCAAGGTTCATTACGGGGGAGCCAGTGTCGGGGCAAAGTTGTTGAATTTCTGCAAGGATAATGACGACGGAAAGCAGTTTCAAAGTGCGACAATTTGATGGTACGGAGAGTTTCACTCTGTGGCAGAGACGAGTGAAGGATATCCTTGTTCACCAAGGTCTGGCTAAGGCTTTGAAAGGGGACACGGCAAAGCCGGAGAAAATGACGAAAGAAGACTGGGAGGATTTGGGATCAAGATGTGTCAGAACAATCCGTCTGTACATTGCGGATAACATTATTAATAATGTTGAATGAGGATTCTGCACCAGACTTGTGGGCGAAGTTGGAGGAGCTGCATCTCGGAAAAAACTTAACCACAAAGTTAGATCTGAAGCGAGAGCTGTACCGGCTGAAGATGGAGGAAGGTGGGAATCTCATGGATCATATTAGCGTGTTCAACGGACTTGTGGATCAACTTATAAAAGTTGATGTAAAGTTGGAGGAAGAAGATAAAGCCCTTTTACTTCTTACCTCGCTTCCTGATTCTTACGATAATTTGGTCACAACCATCTTGTACGGAAAGACGACGGTGAAGATGGTGGATGTACAATCAACTCTTTTGGCGCATGAAAAGAGCAGACGATCAAATTATGGAGATAGCCAAACTTCGGCGTTGGCTATTCATGGGGAGAATCGTAGAGGAAGGTTTCACGCCAAGGAAAATATAAGCGGACCTGCCCGAGCGGCCCGAATTTAGCGGGCCGCCCGATCTTTTATGGGCCGGGTCGGGCCTGCCCAAATTGAACGTTTCGAAGGATCCTAGGTGTTGGGAATGGTGGTGGGCCCCGCGGTGGTCAGTGGGCCCCGCAGCGGAACAGGTCCCGGTTTGGCTCGGTACGACGATCGGGAGAAGTGGGACCCACGGGGTAAATTTGGTGGGACCCGCACAGTAACTACCACGGTAAAAATAAATTTACCGTAAGGTAAGAAAGAACACCAGAATTTTAACGTGGAAAACCCTCTGTTAACGAAGAGGGAAAAACCACGGCCGAGTCGGCAAAATCTTCACTATAGTAAAAAATTACAACCCTCGAATTTTTACTATCTCACTTTTACCACTCGTGTTTACCTCACACCTCTCTGTGGATGTGGAACCCTATCAGTTTCTACTTGAACTGATATCCTCACAATTCACTCGAACTACTTCTCTCTCTATATAGTAAAACTCGAATGAGCTTGTGATGATAATAACTGAAGAATCCTCAGCCTATTTATAGATGTCTTCAGCTCTTCTGGACCGCTCAAAATAAGTGGCCAGGAATACGCCGCGTAGCCCTTCAATATCAGCCGTTCATTAAAATAATAAAATATTAAAATAATATTTTATTATTTTTTTCTTTCAAAGCTGGTGTGCGGTCCTCCTTGGATGGCTGGACTGTCAACAATTCTCCCCCTCCAGCCTCATTCATTATTTGCGGGGAAGATCTCCTACCGCCTCAGCGATAGCCCATGCCGGCTTGTCCGGCGCAGAACTCAGTCTTCTCCTTGGGAATAACTTTCGTAAGAATGTCCGCAACATTCTTGTCTGTGTGGATCTTCTGCAGCTTGAAACGCTTTCTCCTCAATAGCTAGTCTGAGCCAATGATAACGAACGTCGATGTGTTTCGTCCTCGAATGGTACATAGTATTCTTGCTCAAGTCCAAAGCACTTTGACTATCGCAAAATATTATGTACTCCTCCTGCTGAATTCCCAACTCCTGAAGGAATCTCTTCAACCAGAGCATCTCCTTGCCAGCTTCCGTTGCTGCAACATACTCCGCTTCAGTAGTTGATAAAGAAACACATTTCTGTAACCTCGACTGCAATGAGATAGCTCCCCCTGAGAATGTAAATATGTATCCCGACGTTGACTTTCTGCTGTCGAGATCACCGGCCATATCAGCATCCGTATAGCCTGTAAGAAAACATTTACCACTTCCAAATGTTTGGCATAATTTGGAAGTTCCTCTCAGGTACTTCAAGATCCACTTCACTGCTTCCCAATGTGACTTTCCGGGATTTGATAGAAATCGACTCACAACGCCAACTGCATGAGCGATATCTGGCCTTGTACACACCATGGCGTACATCAAACTTCCGACCGCCGATGAATATGGAACATCTGGGACATCTTCTCCGTCTTCTGTTGTTGATGGACCGAATTTCTTTTGCAACTGAAAGTGCGCGGCAAGTGGCGTGCTAACTGGCTTAGCATCCTTCATATTGAACCTCTCTAGAACTCGTTCAATATATCGCTCCTCGGATAACCACAATTTCCTAGCTTTCCAATCTCGGGTAATCTCCATTCCGAGAATCCGCTTTGCCGAACCCAAATCCTTCATGTCAAACGTCTTTGACAGATCTCTCTTCAACCTGCTAATCATCTCTGCATCTTGTCCGACAATTAGCATATCATCAACATACAGGAGAAGAACAATAAATTTACCGTTAGAGTATCTTCGGACGTAAACACATGGATCTGCATCTGTTCTCTTGAACCCCTGATGCACCATGAAATAATCAAATTTCTTGTACCATTGCCATGGAGCTTGTTTCAGACCGTACAAGCTTTTCTTCAACCAGCAGACCATGTCCTCTTACCTCTAACCTCGAACCCTTCTGGTTGTTCCATATATATCTCCACATCAAGATCACCATGCATGAATGCGGTCTTTACGTCGAGTTGCTCCAAGTGAAGATCCATGGTAGCAGCTAGTCCCAGTATGACTCTGATTGAACTCATCTTCACAACCGGTGAAAATATCTCGTCAAAGTCGATCCCCTTCCTCTGAGTGAAACCTTTGACCACTAATCGGGCCTTGTATCTGACCAGCTTGCCATCATCCTTCTTTAATTTGTACACCCATTTGTTCTTGAGTGTCTTCTTTCCTTTCGGCAATTGAACTAGCTCGTACGTATCATTCTTCTTCAGAGAATCCATATCCTCTTGCATGGCCTTTATCCAACAATCTTTGTCCCTACAAGATTGTACTTCATGGAAGCTCTCTAGCTCCCCCTCGTCAGTAATCAAAATATAATCAGAACTCGGATACCTCGTAGATGGTTGGCGTTCCCTAGTTGACCTTCTTACCTGAGGTTCAACTGCTTCTTGCACATCTGAAGGCTCCCCCTGCTCATTATCTTCAGTGTGTTCATCTACGACAGGTTCATCATCTCCAATAGCAGGCTCTTCTGGTTCAGGTTCTGATTGTTGCATTCCTTCCTCCGTGGCACTGTCATATGAAATGCTAACTGGTGTATAAACGTCTACACCTCCACCTGTGGATTTTGCCGCATCCACCTCTGAGTCGCCCATGGTCTCATGCTCATGGAATACTACGTCGCGACTTTGAACAGTCTTCTTCTTTGGATCCCAAAGCCTGTAGCCGAACTCCTCGTCTCCGTACCCAACAAAGATGCAAGGATTCGATTTATCATCGAGCTTCGATCTTTGTTCCTTCGGTACATGCATGAACGCCTTGTAGCCAAACACTCTCAAATGCGAATATGAGATGTCTCTACCAGTCCACACCTTCTCTGGTATATCGAAATCCAACGCCGATGAAGGTAGTCGGTTGATAAGATAGACTGCAGTGTTGACAGCTTCCCCCCAAAATGACTTAGATAGATTAGCCATCTTGAGCATCGCTCGGACTCTCTCCATAATGGTTCGGTTCATTCTCTCTGCGACACCGTTCTGCTGAGGAGTGCCAGGAACTGTCTTCTCATGCCTAATGCCCTGCTTCGTGGAATAATCTCTGAACTCCCGAGAGATGTATTCATCACCATTATCTGTGCGTAGACACTTTAGCGGCATTCCCTTTCTCTTTCCACCATCGCATGGAACTTCTTAAAATAGTAGAACACCTGGTCCTTCGTCCGCAACAGATATACCCAGGTCTTGCGAGACGCATCATCAATGAAGGTCAGAAAATATTTACTGCCTCCAAGAGATTCGACTTCCATAGGTCCACATACGTCAGAGTGTACCAACTCCAACTTCTTCATTCGCCTGGTTAAGTTCTTCGCAAATGAAACTCTATGTTGCTTCCCAAACAAACAATGATCGCAGGGGTTCAGTGCTGTCTCCTTGGCTACTGGTATGAGGGACTTTCTAGCCAAGACATTCAACCCCTTCTCTCCTACGTGGGCCAGCCGTCTGTGCCACAAATTTGGAGAAGCATCATCTGCAACTGCGTTCAGTTGGTTAGCACATATCGTTGCGTGCATCTTGTACAGCGAGCAGCATAGCTTTCCTCTCGCTACCACCAATGATCCCTTGGTGAGTTTCCAGTTGCCATTCGCCATCACGTTATAGTATCATTCGTTGTCCAGCACCTTCACAGAAATTAGGTTGAGACGCAGGTCTAGAATATGTCGCACATCTTTCAACCGTAATGTGCACCCTACGCTCGTCTGGATACAGATATCACCGATCCCCACTATTTGAGAAACACTTTGGTTACCCATCTTGGTAGTGCCAAAGTTTCCCCCTTATGTGTGGAGAAGTATTCACGCCTTGGAACACAATGGTAGGAGGCACCAGAGTCCACTATCCATTCAGTGCTTGCATCCGCAACATGACAACAGTCTGGTTCATTCACCAGAGTAACCTCTCCTCCATCGTTTGAGGCGATTGCAGACGTGTTCTTGTCATCGTCTTGTTTCTGTTTTCCGTTGAGAAGTCTACAGTTTCTTTGTAAGTGGCCAACTTTTCCACAATGGTAGCACTTCCTCATCTCCCTGGACTTGGATCTATTTTGGACTTGTCATATCCTTTTGGTCCTCTACTCTTGCTCCGACCCCTATTCTCCATGACAAGGGCCTGATTTCCCGTACTAGTACTGGCAGCATCCTTCCTTCGTATCTCTTCATTGTATAGTCTATTTTTCACCATCTCCATCGTGACTTTACCACTTGGTGCGGAGTTAGTGAGCGATACCACCAACGTATCCCAGCTATCAGGTAGAGATCCCAATAGTAAACATGCTTGTAGCTCATCATCAAGGACTAGACCGGCACTTGTGAATTGAGTTACCAGTCCTTCG
Organism: Craterostigma plantagineum; assembly: GCA_027422505.1. NCBI lineage: Eukaryota > Viridiplantae > Streptophyta > Magnoliopsida > Lamiales > Linderniaceae > Craterostigma > Craterostigma plantagineum. The sequence goes on from JAPQWV010003410.1 coordinate 30,080, forward strand.
AAGTCGTTCAGATGTTCAGCAACTGATCGTCCCTCGTTTAGCTTTACATTCATGAGTTTTCGCATCATGAATACCTTGCTCAGCGCATTCTTTACCTCATACATACCCTCCAATTTTGCCCAGAGTTTGTAGGGGTCTGTCTCATTTCGGACGTGGTTGTAGAGGCTAATGTCCATCCATTGGCGGATCACAGCTAGCGTCTTTCTTTCCAATTTCTTCCATAGGTCAGCATTCCCACCTTCAGGCATCTTGCCTTTATTTTCGATTGGTTCATGGAGGTCTTTGCAATAAAGATAATCCTCCATCCTTGATTTCCATATGGAGTAATTCGTTACTGTCAGCTTGATCATTCCTCCGACGTTCTCCATGGCCGTCAAAATTACCAGCAACCTACTAGTACCTTTTCTGATATGGAAGGTCCGTCAAAGCTGCAACCACAGAGCATACTCAGAATACTATCAGGCTCTGATACCACTTGTTGGGAATGGTGGTGGGCCCCGCGGTGGTCAGTGGGCCCCGCAGCGGAACAGGTCCTGGTTTGGCTCGGTACGACGATCGGGAGAAGTGGGACCCACGGGGTAAATTTGGTGGGACCCGCACAGTAACTACCACGGTAAAAATAAATTTACCGTAAGGTAAGAAAGAACACCAGAATTTTAACGTGGAAAACCCTCTGTTAACGAAGAGGGAAAAACCACGGCTGAGTCGGCAAAATCTTCACTATAGTAAAAAATTACAACCCTCGAATTTTTATTATCTCACTTTTACCACTCGTGTTTACCTCACACCTCTCTGTGGATGTGGAACCCTATCAGTTTCTACTTGAACTGATATCCTCACAATTCACTCGAACTACTTCTCTCTCTATATAGTAAACTCGAATGAGCTTGTGATGATAATAACTGAAGAATCCTCAGCCTATTTATAGATGTCTTCAGCTCTTCTGGACCGCTCAAAATAAGTGGCCAGGAATGCGCCGCGTAGCCCTTCAATATCAGCCGTTCATTAAAATAATAAAATATTAAAATAATATTTTATTATTTTTTTCTTTCAAAGCTGGTGTGCGGTCCTCCTTGGATGGCTGGATTGTCAACACAAGGCCCTTACCCGCAAAGCCATGGGATGGGCCTACCTCGTTTGAGCCCATCAGCCATAATATTCTCATTTTTTAAATTTTTTGTTTTTAAAAAATCTTTATTGTTTATTTTAAATTATACTCATAATTCTAGACTGTAATTCTAAAAATATAAATTTATAATATATTCATAAATATGTAATATATGATAGTTTTTGCTTATAAAATTAAGTTTTTGTAACATATTATATATAACAATAATTAAGAAAATATATAAAAAAAAAAAAATATACTACCGATTTTTTTGGCACGCCGGCTGATAAGCCCGACTTGATGCGGGCCTTAAAAATTGGACTAAGCCCTGTTCATTTAGGTCGGGCGGGCCGGGCGTGGCCCATGGGGTTGAGCCCAAATTTTCAGCTCCACGCCCGGCCGCCAAACCTCGCAGTCCAACGCCATCTGTTAGAGATGGCCTTGCAACACACGCAAGGACCTATTTTCGGTGACGTCATGTCACTCTGAGTGATGCAAGCAATATCAAAGGGGCTACGTCATGGTGGGTCCCAGAAACTTTGTTGTATATACTCTTCGTACTTCAGCCGTAGCTAGGGAAAGTTCCGTAGCGTAGCGTGTCTATTTCCTGACTAATCAAAACCTATGATACTTAATTGCAGATTTTTTTTAGTAATGCGTGTCATTACAGATCATAAACGACGACTGAAAACATTGTTTTTAGTATTATAAGACCCAATTATTAATGTAAGCCGTAAGGTCAAGTCGGTAACTGCGTGGACTGTTGACTTTTTCTAACTTATATTTCCCATCACAATAAAATATTTAACCGCCAATTTCCGAAAGTCGCACCATTCATTTGTCACATTCTATAAATATTTCGTCAACGTCACACGGATTTATATCAAACTCCGATAGTCCGATACGTTTATTCTAGCTATTTATAGCCAACCTTTCCAAATCAAACAGCTCACACATCTAATCTCTCTCACTCTCTCTTGTTCGAGATGTCCCAGGTTAAAGCTAATTTTCCATATACATACCCACACACACACACACACACATATATATATATATATATATATATATATATCTTTTATACGTGTGTGACAGTACATAATTGTGCATTGAACATTGGAGCTTTTTTCTTTTTTATTTTTTATGAAATTGCAGAAACTTGTGTTGAAGATACTTATCGAGGGTGAGAAGGAGAGAAGAAATGCAATGCATGTCGTCACAACTCACTATGGTAATTTATAGATATGTATATCGTATAATAAAATCTGATTCTTGTAGCGCGCTTGGTTAATTTCTCTGTGTGGAGGATTATATATTTATCTATTGTTTTTATTTTATTTTTTATCTTAATAGGTATAGAGTCTCTTACAATGGACCTGAAGAACCAAAAACTAACTGTGATAGGCAACTTTGATATTGTTAAGGTTGTTAGAAAACTTAGGGAAAAATGGTGCGCGGAAATACTGACCATTGGGCCAGCGAAAGAACAAGTGGAGAAACAAGTAAAGGTTGAGCCTACGATGATGTATTGGAATGACGTCATTCCTCGTCATCCTACTTATCCTTACATAACACCACTGTATTACTACACCCCCAACATCACTGCCGAGGAGGATCCAAATTCTTGTGCTATATCTTAAAAGACAGACACACACACAAACTCGCATTTATATAATCGAAAATCAATCATTCATCACCCACGTTGTTTGTTTGTTTTTACTTTTTTTTGGCTTATTGCTTATTTGAATTTATCATGAATTAGATATATTATTATAAGATGATAAGGTTGCGCGGGGTGATTGATAAGGTTATGATATTCACATTTGTTTTGATGAAAGTAGTATTAATCGCGAAACTTGCCGGTGGTATTTGTAGGTGATTAGGGTTTGCATAATAAAATACATCAAAATAATCTGAAAATATGTTATTTCTGTAATATCTCTTTAATAGCAAAAATTATATCATCGTAAATAATATCATAATGTTCAAATATATCAAAATATATCTTTACTATCATGTTTAATTGTCAAAAAATGTTTATTTGTAACAAATGTTATGTTAAACGAGGCACGTGCATTTCTGCCTTGCTTCAACCAGTAGTCTACTCTTTTGCTTTCACTAATGTTCTTAACACTATTTTTTTTACCTTAAAATGGGTGCTTGAAAGACCCTTTTAAGCTCTAATAAGAATGTGAGAGATTAAATGAATCTTTAAAAATCGATCTTTTGTTTTAATATACGTACGTCATAGCATAATAATTAAGTTTAAGTAGGGCGTAACTGAGCCGAGCTCCAGTTCACTTTTTGGGCTCGAGTCTGAGATCCGAGCTCGCCTGGAGGCAATGGATCGAGCTCGAGCATAAGCTTTTTAAAAGTAAATAAATAAGTAAATAATTACAAATTAAAACGATAAAAAAAAACTTACAGGGTAATGATATGATGGAGCTCGACTGCGCTGTTGGCGTGGCAGCGGACCCGGTCGAATAATATTGCGGCTAATATTTGGGTAATTAAAGATAAAATGTGGACACCGAGATTTAACGTGGAAAACCCCCAAACAAATCGGGGTAAAAACCACGGGCAAGGAAGAAGAATCCACTATAGAGGAAAAATATAGGAGTTACAACCTCTCAATCTATAAAGGAGAAAACCCTCAACCTCTCTCTTTATAGTCGGAGAAAATACCGACAAACTCTCTATTTTTTTTCTTATTTCTCTCTATTCTCTCTTCTGTGTGGGATATGTTTTGCACTGAGCTCCATAGCCTATTTATAGGCAAACGAACTCCAACAATGAGGTAATTGCTTACCTCATTAATAATGTGAACAAGGGAAAATCTTCCGCAATTCTTCACGTTGGCAGTCATCATTAGAATAGTAAAAGCCACATGAATATTCAAAGCATGTGTTCTGACAATCTCCCACTTGAAGATTTGATTGAGGATCAATCGGATCTTCACACAATTCTTCTCCCTTGCCATTCATGTTGCTTACGTCTCCGCTAGGCCACTCGAGGAACGACACCAAACAAACTTGTCAGTATTGACCGCCTTTGTCAAGAAATCTGCTAGGTTATCTTTCGTATGAATTTTCTGCATATCTACTGTGCCCTCTTCCACTTTCTCACGAACGAAGTGATACTGGACTCATATGTGTTTTGACCTGAAATGAAAAGCTGGATTCCTTGCGAGATGCAAGGCACTCTGACTGTCACAGAACAAAGGAATATTTTCCTGTCCGTGCCCGAGTTCCTCCATGATCATTTTCAACCATACTGCCTCTTTGCTTGCCTGCGTAGCTGCAACATATTCAGCTTCAGTTGTTGACGTCGCGACAACGGACTGAAGTTTCGATACCCAGCTTACGGCTCCGCCAGTAAGAGTGAACACATATCCCGTGGTAGATTTGCTCTTATCAAGATCACCTGCATAATCAGAGTCAACGTACCCTCTGACAGTAAAGTCTGCTCCTCCATAACATAATGCAACATCTGAGGTTCCTTTGATATATCGCAGGATCCTCTTCACCGCGCTCCAATGCTCTTTGCCCGGATTCGCCATGTACCGACTTACTACTCCCACTGCATGGGCAATGTCTGGCCGTGTACAAATCATTGCGAACATAAGACTTCCCACCGCTGATGCATACGGTACTCGAGACATCTCCATCCTCCCTTCTTCACTGCTAGGACTCATACTTGAGGATAATTTGAAATTAACAAGAAGTGGGGTAGAAATTGGCTTACAATCTTGCATATTGAAGCGTCGCAAGACCTTCCTCAGATAATTCTTCTGCGAAAGCCAAATCTTCTTGTTATTTCTGTCTCGGTAAATTTGCATCCCTAGAATCTTGTTTGCTGGTCCCAAGTCCTTCATTTCAAATTCCCTAGCCAACTGTGCCTTGAGTTCTTCAACACGATCTTTGTTGGGGCCTGCTACCAACATGTCGTCAACATACAACAGTAATATGATAAAATCATTTTCACCAAACCTCTTGAAATATGCACAAGAGTCTGCATTCAATCTGTTGTATCCAAGGCTCATGATGAAGGAATCAAATCTCTTATACCAACACCTCGGCGCCTGTTTGAGACCGTATAGAGATTTGTTTAACCTGCAAACCAAGTTCCGTTTTTCTTTGTCTTCAAAACCTTCCGGCTGGAGCATATAAATCTCTTCTTCAAGATCTCCATGAAGAAAAGCCGTCTTCACATGTAGTTGCTCTAGACGTAGGTCGAATGTAGCACACATCGCCAGGAGTACCCGAACAGTCGTCAGTCGAACCACAGGTGAAAATATCTCGTTGAAGTCGATGCCTTCTTTCTGAGCGTAGCCTTTAGCCACCAGTCGTGCACGAAACCGCTCTACTTGATCATCGCTGTTCCGCTTGATCTTAAAGACCCATTTATTGCCGATTGCCTTTCTGCCATTCGGTAGTGGCACCAGCTCCCAAGTCTTATTTTTCCGTAGAGCTTCCATTTCTTCTTGCATTGCCGCGAACCACTGATCTGCATCTGAACTGTTCAGTGCTTCTTGAAGAGTTGATGGCTCTCCCTCATCAGTTAGAAGACAGTATGCAATGTTGCTGTCCATGTCGTAATCTTCATGCCAGGATGGTGCGGCTCTTTTGCGTGTGCCCCTTCTAACTTCTGGCTCTGAAGATTCGCTTGGCCCTTCCTCGTGCTCCGGTGCTGCTTCAGAAGAATCTTGTTCGATAGACTTCCCTTTCGCCTGAATCGTCGTAGTCCCTGAGCGTTCCTTTGTAGTGCTATCATTTTCTCCGATTAGTTTATCTTCTAAGAAGATAACTTCCCTGCTGATGACAACCTTGTGGGCAGTGGGATCCCACAGGCGATACCCCTTCACACCATCAGCATACCCCAAGAACAAACACTTCCTGGACTTCGGATCCAGCTTCGTAGTTTCTTGGGCGTTGTACATTACGTACACAGGACTTCCAAATACATGGAGTTTGGAATAATCCGCTGGCTTCCCGGTCCACATCTCCATCGGCGTCTTCTGATCAATTGCCGTTGAAGGCGACCGATTGATCACGTAACAGGCGGTGTTAACTGCTTCTGCCCAGTATGATTTATCCAGACCTGCATCACCCAACATGGCTCTTGTTCTTTCCAACAGAGTCCTGTTCATCCGCTCCGCCACTCCATTTTGTTGTGGAGTATACGCCGTAGTGAAGTGCCTTTTGATGCCTTCCCTCTTGCAAAAGCTATCAAATTCCTTGCCAGTATATTCTCCTCCATTATCAGTCCTCAAACATTTGATCTTCTTTCCTGTATCAAGTTCTACCCGAGCCTTGAAATTCTTGAAGGTAACGAACACATCTCCCTTACCCTTGATGATATACACCCAACATCTCCTGGAGTAATCGTCGATGAAAGACACGAAGTACTTCCCTCCTCCTCGGGATGAAACCGGTGATTGCCATACATCAGAGTGAACCAATTCTAGAATACCGTTGCTTCTGGAATTTGATGTGTTGAATTGTAGCCGATGCTGCTTGTTTGCTACGCAATGCTCACAGAACGGTAGCGACACCTTCGTGAGACCCGGAAGTAGATTCTGGCCCGCAAGAATTTTCATTCCTTGTTCTGACATATGCCCGAGCTTCTGATGCCATAGCATAGTAGATCTTTCGGTTGAATTTTCCGAAGCCACAGACGCTTCGCCTTCTTGCACCGTCTCTCCCAACAGCATATACAAATTTGCAGTAGCCTTTTCACCTTTCATGACTACAAGTGCTCCCCGGAATATTTTCATTATTCCTCCCCGAACTTTGATTTCACAGCCAAGATCATCGAGCTGTCCCACAGACAATAAGTTCTTCTTCAGACCTTCCACGTGCCGCACTCCTTGAATAGTGCGAATTGTACCATCGTGCAACTTCAACCTCACGGTTCCAACGCCTACGATCTTTAAGGCATTATCTTCGCAACTGTACACAGATCCTCCTACGATAGGTTCGTAGTGGTTGAACCAGTCTCTTCGAGAGGTCATATGATAAGTTGCGCCCGAGTCAAGAAGCCATATTTCATCGTACGACTTCCTGCTCTCCGTTGAGATAGCTGCTTCGCTACACAATACGTCTCCACCTGGCGCGTTTGCCAGATTTCCTTGAGGATTGGAATTCTTCAGGCTCCAACAGTCCTTCTTCAGGTGACCCTTCTTTCCACAGTTGTAGCATTTCATATCCTTCTTCTTACTTCTTGATTTTCCCCTGCCTTGAGTGTGACTCCCACTTGAACCACGTTCCGTTGATCTCCCTCTCATTACCGTCAAAGCTTCGACCTGTTGAGATCCTGCTTGCTGGTCCTCCTTGTTCTTTCGCCGATTTTCTTCTTCGAGAACAGCAGATGCGATGTTGTCAAAGACCAGAGTATCGGTGGATTTATTTTCTTCTTTTGTAGTTGAGACATTTGCAGGCTTATTCGTCAGGTTGATGATGAGTTGATCATACGAATCAGGCAGACTTTGAAGTAGAATTTCTGCACGCTCTTGAGACGCTATTTTATACCCCAACGATGTTAGCTGGGAAAATAGAGTATTCAAGACGTTGAGATGCTCCGTCACTGAAGTAGATTCTGACATTCTCAAGGTGTACAATTTTCTCTTCAAGAAAATTTTGTTGTGTAGCGACTTCGTTTCGTACAGATTTGTTAGGTGGTCCCAAATCTCCTTTGCCGTTTTCTTTTCTTCGACGCTGGACAATATCTCATCTGCTAGTGCCAGATGAAGATTTGCAACAGCGCTTCCGTCCATCTCGTTCCATTTCTTTTCGTCTGTCACCGTGGCTGGTTTTCCATCGATAGCCTCCAGACAGCCGTCTTTCCGCAAGATCGCTTTTATCTTCAATTTCCACAGTGAGAAATTTCTCCCGTTGAATTTTTCGATATCAAACTTTGCCGCCATAATTTCTGCTCAGTCGTGAGTGATACCTCCGACGGGGTTGCAGCAGATAATTATTGAACTCGTACCGGTTTTTTCGTCACCGTAACAAGGGCAATATAATATCTATTATTTTCTGATGTGGAGGGTCCACGTTAGTGGCAACCACAGAGCATACGATAAATAGATATATAAAACCCAAGCTCGGCTCTGATACCAATTGTTGGCGTGGCAGCGGACCCGGTCGAATAATATTGCGGCTAATATTTGGGTAATTAAAGATAAAATGTGGACACCGAGATTTAACGTGGAAAACCCCCAAACAAATCGGGGTAAAAACCACGGGCAAGGAAGAAGAATCCACTATAGAGGAAAAATATAGGAGTTACAACCTCTCAATCTATAAAGGAGAAAACCCTCAACCTCTCTCTTTATAGTCGGAGAAAATACCGACAAACTCTCTATTTTTTTTCTTATTTCTCTCTATTCTCTCTTCTGTGTGGGATATGTTTTGCACTGAGCTCCATAGCCTATTTATAGGCAAACGAACTCCAACAATGAGGTAATTGCTTACCTCATTAATAATGTGAACAAGGGAAAATCTTCCGCAATTCTTCACGTTGGCAGTCATCATTAGAATAGTAAAAGCCACATGAATATTCAAAGCATGTGTTCTGACATGGGCCTCTAATTCGCATAAGTTAACTCGAGTTCGAGTCGAGTAGGCTCATCTTCAACTCCAACTGAAAAATTAAATATTTCCCTGTAAATTAATTAAATATTCGTCCATAATAATTATTTATGAATTTATCGATTGATTATAATTACTTTAAGTAATGAATTATTAACTTGTAAAGTTTCTACCAGGATTTGACGAAAAGAAACGGGTCGTAGTTGGATTCTAGGTTAAAAAAGATGAGCACATGCTTTCTGTGGTTTATTTATTTCAAGTTGATCCATCATATAATTATATATATATATATATATATATATATATCTTACATAATTACAGAAACGTAGGTGGCTTATTTAGCTGATACGTGCCCAGTAATAATTAATTTTTATATACAAAAAATATGTAAAAAATATATTGAAAACTACCCTTATCCCACATAATTGGACCATAAGTTTTACCACTACCATACATAAAATTTGGTTTTATACAATAATTAAAGATAGTTAATGCCCATGCATGGCTTATAATGTTGACACGTGCCCAATAATTCATTATTATAAATTTATAAAATAAAAATAATATTCAACTACGCACTATTATCTATCACATGCTAATTCGATAATAACTACCCAATATCAAATTAAATTTAATAGTTTATAAATATATAATAATTACTGATAGTTAATACATTCGCCACGGGTAAAAAAGTAGTATTCACTTGTTCGTACTAGTCAATACTTTTTCATGTCCGAACTTATCAACTCTAAACATTCACTCCGTCTGTGTCGGCAATTTCGACTTACATATGATATATGTATCGTGGGTACTAATTATACCAAAAAATTTAATGATATCTCTAGAATTAGCGACTCAATTACAAAATACCCTACGAGCATCATAAGTTATACATAATTTTTATTATCCCATCAACAATCTCACCTTGTCTTTCATCTAAACCAAGCACTTACCATGTGAGCTGATGACAGCGCAACGGTTGTGACTGCAAAAATAGTACAAATATAATATTACAAACCTGATTACATCTTATAATAATCGTGAACACCAAATCTCAATCCAATTATTGCTGTCCATTCAAACAATGTTGCAATTAATTTAATCGTCTTTACAAATATTTCTCCGATTGGCTAAACCGGCCTTGACATTCGGATCATGCACCACATTTACATTTTGCACGCTAAGGTGCGCCATAGTCTATAAAATGTGTCATATTTTAATATAAATAATAACATTTGTAAGTATATAAAAAAGAAAAATTATTTCATTACAAAATTAAAGGGACAATATTAATTAATTAAAGGGTAAAATTAAGAATATATAAATGCCAAAGGTAAGTGGTTGCCTTTCGAATTTATTAACTTGTTTATTCTTCTAATAAACTGTGAGGATGATTCACAATCTCAGACAGGAATTTAAATGATCACAACTGAGGGTTCTTGTCTGTTGAAGTATTGGAGCTCGGCGTGTGAATAAGTCGCTGAATGAAGGAAAAGCAACGTTTGAACTAAGGAGAAGTTGCTGGTGGGAAGCTCATTACTTACTGAATCGCTGTTCCCATTGACGTCTTCAGCTAGCGGGCAAATTAATCAACCGTTAAAACGGTTATTCACGAGAAACGAATGAAGCTCTTTAAAAAACAGAGCATTTCAGTGTGTGATCGTCAACATTCTACTGTGTGTAACTTTTCATAGAGCGTGAGAGAGGGAAAGTTGAAAACACGGAAATTGTAGAGTGGCGTGAGCTCTGTAAAATCCTGTGATTGTTATCAATAAAGGATTGGTGCTTGGACCGTGGATGTAGGCTACACATCGTAGCTGAACCACGTAATTCTGTTCTCAATTTCGATTTCTGTTTGCTCAATTCAGGTTCAATCTGCTTTGATTCAATCACGATAGGTTAGCTATTAATCCTAAGTGAAGTCTGATTGTTTGCTGAGTGTGATAATCCTCAACAAACTGGTGCGGTGAGCGTGGATCGACACGCGACTGAAGCAATCTGTGAATTGGTGAAATAAAATCGAGGAGGATGAGTTCATCGCGGTTTGAAGTGGAGAAATTCACTGGCCTGAACGATTTCAGCCTATGGAGGTTGAAGATGAAGGCTCTACTGGTTCAACAAGGATTGATTGAAGCTCTTAAGGACGAGAAGAGCATGCCGGCTGAGCTCAGTACAGTTGATAAGAAGCAGATGATTGAGCGAGCTCATAGCACGATCATCCTGAGCTTGGGAGACAAGGTTCTAAGACAGGTCTCTAAGGAAGACACAGCTGCTGGATTGTGGCTGAAACTGGAGAGCTTGTACATGACAAAGTCCCTGGCAAATCGACTGTACTTGAAGCAGTCATTGTACTCGTACAGAATGACTGAGGAGAAGCCAATAGACGAGCAAATTGATCAGTTCAGTAAGCTGATCCTTGACTTAGAGAACATTGAAGTAGAGATAGAGGATGAGGACAAGGCACTACTGCTTCTTTGCTCCCTTCCCAGAAGTTACCAACATTTTAAGGAAACACTCTTGTATGCAAATGAAACTCTGTCACTAGAGGATGTCCTGTCAGCAATACACTCGAAGCAGCTGAATAGTAAGAGTGAGGTCAAAACAGTACAGAATGCAGAGAGCTTAAGTGTTAGGGGAAGATGGGAGAAAAGAGAGGGAAAGAGAGGAAAGAAGAGCAGGTCACAGTCACGAGGGAAAGCTAAGGGGAAGGTGAAATGCTATCACTGTCAAGAAGAAGGACACATAAAACGGTTCTGCCCGCAGAAAGCCAAAGGACTGCAACTAAAGGAAAAGGAACAAGGTGAGGTTTCAGCTATTTCAGATGGTTATGAATCTGCAGAGGTATTAAATGTCACTGAGGTTGAAAAATATAAGGAGTGGCTGATGGACTCCGGCTGCTCTTTCCATATGACTTCAAACAAGTCGTGGTTGATGAATTTTAGGAAAATTGAGGGGGGCAGAGTCCTACTTGGAAATGATACACCTTGCAATATTCAGGGAATTGGCTCTGTCAGATTAAAAATGCACACTGGCAGTGAGATAGTCCTTAATGATGTCAGGTACATTCCAGAGCTGAGAAGAAACCTGATTTCAGTAGGAATGCTGGATGATTTGGGTTATGAGACTGACACAAAAGATGGACAGATGAAGGTATTCAAG
>JAPQWV010003411.1:0-41926 GCA_027422505.1 Craterostigma plantagineum
CGGCGTTCATGCACATCATGTCCTGGCGCAGTGCTTCGAGGTTCGCCGTTGACGCGTACGGGGCGACGCCGGATGATTCGCCCTGATGGTAGCCGGAGGAATAGGAGGGCCCTGCATCGTCGTGTCTGTCTCCACTGGGTAAGGACCCTCGAGTAAAGCTGGTCGGCGCGGGGACGGTACGTGGTCCGTCTGGCCACGATACATCTCGTGGCCAGATGTACACCTTGTTGGTGCGAGTCCATGTGGGTGCCTTCACCCAGCATTTCATTTTGACGAGCATCTCCTTGTTCACGTGGGGTTTTGCGCCCGGCCGACTACCTCCATCCGGGTGCGTCCTGGGGCCACCGTCGAAGTCCCCGAACTACTTTAGTGATGAGAGCTCCCACGGCAATCTTTCCATGGCTCCTCGCTTCCGCCTAAGCAGTGAAAGCGTGGGCCAGCGCCATTCCCAAATGGGCCCGGTCCGCCTCGCTGCATCTTCTTAACCAGGTAGAAAAGGTCGCGTGAGCGTGATTGCTCCATGCGAGTCGCCCCTCGGTGTGAGCGAGGTCGTTAGGAGGCGGTGTATGTAGCGCATGCCTGGGCTCCGGAGTGCAGTCGCCTTCGAGGTCTTCGGGCTGTACTCTGGCTCGCCTGGTCGAGCGATGTCGGCCCAACAACCCAGTCGACCTCCTCGTTCCAGAAAATAAAAAGTATGGTGCAGTCCGGAATGGTCCGTCGTGGCCGAAAAAATGGTATTGGGACTCCCAGTGCACGGCAGAAGTCTTCGACGTTGCAAGAGTAGTTTTCGTTGAATGCGCGGAAGCTGACCCTCGGCTGTACTCCTCGTGGGAGAAGGTGGTGAGGAACTCCAAGGTGAGTTCCTTGTACCCGTTCGTCGATGTTGAAGAATGTCCCCCATCCGCTTAGTGAGAGGTACTGGGCCAACTTGCTGGTTGATGTTGTGCTTCGCCAGCGTATCGTGATCCATCTTGTCCAAGGAGATGAATTCCATGGCCTTCAACTTGTTGTACCGGGCCGTCTGAGCCTCGTCAGTGAACTGACCCATGGCTTCTAGCATTGTCGGTGGAGGCCCGCGTCGCCTTTGACGAACGGCGAACGCGAGGTGGGGTCACATGAGGCTGAGGAACGGCTTTTACCCATAGTACCTAGAAAAGAGATGTGAGCTCAACGAAATGACGATTAAACGCAAGCAGTTCGACTCGACCAATAATACGCAACGCCATGTTACGCACCAACAACACATGTCTTATCAATGCGGCGTTTTGTCGAACAGGTAATGTGCAAGTGGAAAATTCAATCTAAGTCCACATCAACCAAGGAAGCACATGAAAATTAGGGTTCATCGTATAAATGGCACAATTCACACGGTCGAAATAGCAAATAAAGCAAGCCCAGCATGGTTATAGCATTTATGAAGCATTAAAAGGGGATGAAGAACATGAAATTGACCCGATTTTGAAAACTCCCCAAAATTCTTTGTAGGGTTCGTCGTAAAACTTCGAAATTCAACTTCAAGTCCACGTAATTAAGCATGCCCAAAGTATTCCTATCTATCAATAAAGGCAAGAGAAACAACCAATTACACATAAATTCGAAAATCCCCAATTAGAAACTAGGGTTCTTCGTTGAAATTCGAAATTAACCCTCAATATAACGTAGTCAAGCAAATCTCTAGCATCTATGGCACATAGTGAACGAAGAATAGCACGTCGAACCCACAAATTATTAATTGTGCACGAAATTCCCAAATTTAGAGTAAATAGGGCAAAAGTCATACCTTTATTCTTAATCAAATTAATTGCGGATGAGGGTGGTCTTGTGGGTGGCGCCGGAGTTGGGACGGCGTGTGCTGGCGCGGCGATGGTGGTGGAGATGGTGGCGTATGATGAAATCGCAAGAGAGGGGAGAGGGAAAGATGAAGAAATCGCGAGGGAGAGAGAAAAGAGGGAGAGAGAGAAAGAGAAAAAAAAATGCTATTTTAACCTAATTTCGGTACCATCACGGCCGTGACATGCTAGTCACGGCGCCGTGACGCGAGGCAGTGAGAGTTTTCTGCCAATTGTCACGGCCGTGACATTCGAGCGCTGGCCATGACACAATCGGGATATTTTTTTAATTCCCGTGGATGTCACGGCGTGATGGCCTACGCCATATTGGCCGTGACAAGAGGCAGAGGGGCCTCTAGGGAATGTCACGGCCGTGACACTTATGTGTGGCCGTGACAGTAGGCAGTATGCATATGAGGGTATGTCACAGACGTGACGACTTAAGCCCCGTTGGCCGTGATCGCCTAATTTTTTTTACTAAAGTAATGCCTAAGACATAAATGAAATACCTGGGTTGCCTCCCAAGAAGGGCTTAATTTTTACCCTTAAGCCGGACGTTTTCTTGTTCGCTCAAGTTTGGAAGTCCAGGTAGAGCACTTCCGTTTCGCTCACGTCTTCCTCGCCTGCGTGATAGTGCTTCAACCTGTGGCCATTCACCTTAAAGGAACCTGCTCCTTGCCTGAAATCTCAACGGTAGCATAAGGGAAAACACGGGTAACGGTGAAAGGTCCTGACCACCGTGATCTAAGTTTGCAAGGAAAAAGCCTAAGTCGAGAATTAAAAAGGACTTGGTCACCTTCCTGAAACTCCCGTCTTTGCCTATTTTCCTATCATGGTATGCTTTTGAACGTTCTTTATATTGCAAGCGTTATCATATGCCTATAAACGCCACTCACCTAACTTGTTAATTTGGAGTTGCCGCTTTCCGCCGGCGTCCCCCAAAACAAAATTCAAAGACTTAATCGCCCAATAGGCCTTATGCTTATTTCTACAGGGAGTGACTATACCTGCCCATAGACTAGTCTATATGGTGTAGTGCCTATGGGAGTCTTAAATGCAGTCCTATATGCCCAAAGTGCATCGTTCAGCTTATTCGCCCACTCCCTACGATTCCCTTCTATGGCCTTTCCTAGAATGCATTTCAACTCACGGTTTACTACTTCGACCTGACCGCTAGCTTGGGGGTGGTACGGGGTGGATAGGCTGTGTCTGACACCATAACGTTCTAAAGTGCGTGCAAACTGCGTGTTACAGAAATGGTGCCCCTATCGCTAATAATGCACCTAGGCGCCCTTAAAACGTGAAAACAATGCTCGCAAAAACAATCTAACGACTACACTAGCATCATTTGTGGGTAATGCTTTGCCGCCTCGACCCCATTGGAAACATAAACGACAGCAATTAGGATGTACTTATTATTATATGATCTAAGAAACGGACCCATAAAATCTATACCCCACATGTCAAAGATCTCACAAACCAAAATGAAGTTCTGGGGCATTTCGTCGCGTTTAGAAATATTACCTGCGCGTTGACACTGATCACAATGTCGCGTACCTTTGGGCGTCCTTGAAGATCGGGCCAGTAGAATCTGCTTTCTAACACCTTCTGAGCGGTTCGGTTGGCTGCGTAGTGCCCTCCGATCGGTCCGTTTTGTGGTAATGACTAAGGATCTGCGTCGTCTCTGGAGCCAGCCACGCATCGTCGTATCACCTAGTCTGCACATCGCCTGAAAAGATATGGGTCTTCCCAAAATAGTACCTCAGGTCAGAAAATAATTTCTTCTTTTGCTGACTGGTGTACTCCTTAGGTAGAACCCCTCGCAACAAGGTAGTTGAGCATAATCTGCAAACCAAGGGGTGTGCATCACTTACCACTTGTATCGAGTAAAGATGCTCGTTTGGGAAACCTATCTTGTATCGGCCTTCCATCCTTGTGGTATATTTCGGACTCCTCCAGTCGAGAGAGGTGATCCGCTGCTAGGTTCTCCGCTCATTTCTTGTCCCGGATCTCTATGTCGAACTCTTGTAGTAGTAGGATCCATCGAATTAGCCGTGGCTTGGCATCGGGCTTTGCTAACAAGTACCTAAGAGCAGAATGGTCAGTAAAAACAATAACTTTGATAGGATAAGATATGACCTGAACTTGTCGAAAGCAAATACGACGCCAATAGCTCCTTTTCGATGGTCGTGTAATTGGCCTGGGCTGCGTCTAACGTCTTACTCGCATAGTAGATCAGCTGAAATGGTTATCCTTGCGCTAGTACCCTAGCACGGCCCCAACTGCATAATCCCTAGCATCACACATTAGTTCAAAGGGCAGCCCCCAGTTGGGAGCGACCATAATAGGTGCTGCGATAAGACGCTCCTTAAGTAAATTAAACGCATGCAAACACTCGTTATTAAAATCAAATGGGCATCCTTTTAAGTCTATCTAGACATCGTCGAGCGATCTTAGAAAAATCCTTAATGAATCTACGATAAAATCCAGCATGTCCTAGAAACTCCTAATTGACTTCACGTTCGAGGGTACGTGCATTTTTCTATAGTTTCTAACTTAGCTCGGTCCACTTCGATTCCTTTAGAGGAGATCTTGTGTGGCAGAGAACTATACCCTCTCGAACCATGAAGTGGCACTTTTCCCAACTTAGTGCCAAGTTCGTCTCCTCGCATCGTGCGAGTACGAGCTTTCAATTTGATAAACATACACCGAATGACGACCCAAAATAGAAAAATCTCTCATAAATACCTCCATTACCTCACCTACCAGTTCGTCGAATATGGCCACCATGCATCGCTGGAAGGTGGCTGGGGTTGCAGAGCCCAACAGCATCCTTTGGTACGCGAATATCCCGAACGGGCAAGTGAACGTGGTCTTTTTCTGGTCTTCGGTTGCTATGGGGATCTGCAGATAACCTGACAAACATCAAGAAAACAATAGAATGAGTGACCGGCTAACTTCTCTAACATCTGATCAATGAAAGGTAAGGAAAGTGATCCTTTCGCGTGGCGTCGTTCAAACTTCTTGTAGTCGATGCAGACGCGCCACCCAGTCACTGTCCTTGTCAGAATCATGTTCGTTCTTGTCGTTGGTGACGACCATCATGCCTCCCTTCTTTGGGACCACTTGGATCGGGCTGACCTACGCGCTGTCTAATGGGTAGATCATCCCCACGTCTAGTAACTTGATCACTTCCTTCTTGACAACGTCCTTCATATTGGAGTTGAGGCGCCTTTGTGTGTGGCGCGACCGGCTTGAAATTGTCCTCCATCAGGATCTTGTGCGTGCAGTAGCTCGGGTTGATACCCCCTTATGTCGGATATCTTCCACGCCAAAGCCTTCTTATGCGCCTTCAACACGTCTAGAGCTGATCCTTCTGTCCGTCGTCGAGGCTCAATGAGAGGATGACTGGCAAGCCCTCCGTTGCTGCTAAGGAATGCGTACTCGAGGTGGTCGGGCAGGCGGCTTCAATTCCGGGACCCGTGGCTCCTCGACCGAGCTCTTTTCCTTGTCCTCTTCGCTGCTCTCATCGATGGCTATGATGGGCCTCGTCGACTTTCTCCCTCCCACACTCATCGATCGCCATAAGGCGTATGCATGTCCTGCTCGCCGACCTGTGATAGTCCTTGCACGGAGAAGAGAAAGTCGTGCTCAAATACGTCTAAGAAATAACACTTATCATCCTGCTCGTTACTCTTTTTCATTGAGTCGGCCATATTGAAAGTGACTCTTCTGTCAAGGTCAATGTCCATTCCCTACGTCTATCATGGTCTCCCCCGTTGGTAGAAATGTCTACCTAAGATCAAGGGACATTCTCATCTTCCTCCATGTCTAAAATAACAAAGTCGGTTCGGGATAACAAATTTATCGACCTTAACTAGCACGTCCTCGATAACGCCTCTAGGATACTTAATGATCCATCAGCTAATAGTAGACTCATCCTATTGGGTCGGGGTTCGCCTAGTCCTAGACGCTTAAACATAGAATATGGCACTAGATTAATACTAGCGCCTAGTCAGCTAACGCACCGCTCAATCACTAAATCTCCTATAAGATAGGGAAGTAAAACTCCCTGGGTCCTTAAGCTTTTCCGGGATCTTGCTTTGGAGTACCCGCCGAGCACTCTCCTCCAGAGCATACGGTAGAGACGTGCTCGAGCTTCCTTCTGTTCGTCAGCAGGTCCTTCAGAACTTGGCGAAGCTGGGCATCTGCGTAATAGCTTCAACAAAAGGTAAGTTAATATGCATTCCTTACACATATCCATAAATTTACTGAACTGTGCCTCGTTCTTGTCTTTCTTGAGTCGAGCGGGTCGGGATCTTCGGCTGTATGGCTTTCACCGGTGGCTGCTCGATCTTCTTCGTCTTTTCCTTCTCGGGCTCGACCTTCTCCTTTTCGGCTTCGACCTTCTCGACATCGTCACCTCTTGATCTCCTCCACTTTCGGGCTCGTCGTGGCTCTCGAAGTTGGCGTTCTCCTTGCTTTCTTCTTGGCGGGCACTTCTTGCAGTTCTCGCCTATTCCTTAGTGTCACCGCCTTGCAGTACTCCTTTGGATTCGGCTCGGTATAGCTTGGAGTGAGCCTAATATACGGCGCCCCGCCAATTGCTTCGCCATCTGGCCCACCTGTTGCTCCTTTTCTTGAGTGAGGCGTCCGTGTTCTGGGCACGCACGTCGTTAGCCTCCATGTACTCCTCCATCTCGTCACTCGGCTCTCTCATGGGCTGCGGTGGTGCTGCTGAAATTCGTGCGGAGTGCCTTCATTCATATCTTTCATCTCCTTCATGTCGTCGGATCCTCCTGCGGGCGCGTTCTGGTACTGGGCGTGGTGCCCCGCTTTGGAACCGGACGGCCTAGGCTGAAATCCAGGCGGTCCTTGCCCCTGGTGGTTCTGATTCCCGTGTGCCAGATTGGGGTGTCTAGGGGTTGGAAGCTCCGCTGGCCACCTTGGTAATTGCCCATATAGTCTACGTGCTCCAGCGATTGCCCAAGTTGGCATTCAGATGTTTCGTGGGCTGCGCCACAGATCCCGCACAATGGCACGTACGGCGTGTGCTGCTGCGTCGATGCGGCGGTCGTCAAGGCGTTCACGGGGTGGTGTCTGCTCGGACTTTGGGAGTAGTGCGCCGATGACTGTTTTGCAACTGAGAGTTCATTGCAGCGATCTGTTGCTGAAGCGCCTCGAATTTCGCATTCGTGGCCGTCTCCTCGCTCACTCCAAATACGCCTGTTGTCTTCATCCTGGTATTGCCCCTCATGAAGCTGTTCCTCGAGTAGTCCTCAATCAGATTCCAAGCGTCGGTCGCGTTGAGCTTCACGAGTCCTCCTCATGCGGCGGCTCCGTTTAGCATATGGACAGTCTGGTCGTTGAGCCCCTCGTGGAATCGGTTGATCTGGGCTGCCCTCGACATCCCGTGTTGTGGGCATCTCTTCAATAGCGCTTTGTATCGCTCGTAGAGTTTCTCTGAATCCTTTTGATGAAACAGGAGATCTCCGTTTTTAGTCTGAGCACCTTCGACAGTGGGAAGTAGTGGTTGATGAAGGCGCTCGCATCTCCTCCAGGTAGTGATCGACCTGGGTGCAACATACTATCTAACCAGTCCTTCGCCCTGAACTTGAGAGAGAATGGGAATAGCATTAGCTTGATCGCATCACCCGAGACCCCGTTGATTTGATGGTGTTGGTCATCGTCAGAAACGCCTTTAGATGGGAGTAAGGGTCGTCGTCGGGGTTACCCTCAAACTGGGCCGTCTGGAATATCATCTGAAGCCAAGAGTGCTTCGCTCAAGTTGTTGTTGTTCTCGATCGTCGGGATGACAATTGCCGACTCAGTACCCGCCTAGCGCGGCATTCCTGAGGAGGTCCTGTAGTGATAGCTCCTCCTCGTGGAACGTGATGGACTGGTACTCCAGTGGTCCGCCATCGTTACTTCCGTGTTTGGGCTGTCTACGGATGCCCCTACACGAGAGTTTTGTGTCGACTCCTGCGAACTATCTTCTGAATAACTCACTAGATTGTCCTGAGAGCTAGTGGAAGCTCCTTCGGTGTCGTACTTGAGTTTCCTTCGTAACTTGCGCTCGAAATATGGGTCTGCTTCAACAGTGGGACCCGTTGGGTGGTTTCGGGTCATTCACTGCTGAATCGTACCTTCAAAAAGTGCAACCCAAATTAGCAACGAAATAAATAAATACGTCGAACAGCTTACGACTAATAGTGATGTAGAAAACGAATAACGCAACTAACACAAGTAACGCAAATAGAAACGACAAAACTAAAACTAAGAAAAACGTCAAATAAAGTTGCTAAAGTACCGAACCGGTGTTCTTAATACTAATCATTCCCCGGCAACGGCGCCAAAAACTTGATCGACACGTGGTGTAATGTGCAAGTTCGACAAGTGATAAAATAAAACGTGTACCTAATTACTATCACCGACGTGCGATAGGCAGTGGACCTATCGTTTGTAGTGCAGTAAAGTGAGTAAACGAGTATCGAACACGAGGAATAACTAAGTACTAGTATAACCTATCGACTCGATATTTAGCCTAAATCAAAATACGCAGATGGTGTTACGAATTATCATAACAGAATACTTCCTAAATCAACCAGAGACTAAAAGAATACGCCTAAACTGCTAAAGGAGCTTTCAGATAATAAAGATGTGCTCGGATTCGAATCCCGCTAGGTATATCGCCTAAGACAGTAAATTATCGTTCCTACGTGACTTTGACTAGATCGCGGTAATTTCCTACCCGCTGACGAATTTGCTGTCGCCCTAAACGCTCGCGGGGATCTAAAGTTCAGTAATTACTAATCGCGAGGATTGAGTATTTGCTTTCGCCCTATACTCGAATCCTATCTTCTACGACAGCCTAATCGTTGTTTAGTTGTCGCCCTAAACGATTTTCCACAAGATCATTTTAACACATAGACAGCGACGAAATCATTTCATAGATAGATAAATAGTCATAAACACGAGTCACGATAGCATCTTAATTACAAAATAACCTAGCGTTCATCTAATCCCAAACACACAGGGAATTTAGCTACTCATAATAGACGAGAAAACAACGGAAGAAATAGAGAACAGAGAAGGAAGACTATGATCTTGAATACCGGCGAATTATCGGCACTAGATTGATGAATCTTCGTTCTTTGATCAATTGGGCGTGATTGCGTCGTTGCTCCATCTCTTGCGCTCCGGGACGTAATTCTGCGTTCCTTTGTGCTCTTTTTCGTCTCTTAAAGATTAGGGTTGATATCTGGTGAGAATCCCCTTTTTCGGGTCGAATTTGGGCTTTTTATAGTGATTCCCGTAAAGGTCACGCCTGGGACATGGGCCGTCACGGCCGTGACCATCACCGACTCAAATCGCTCAACTCTCTGCCAAGTGTCACAGCCAAGTGCATAAGGTGTCACGGCCGTGACCATCATCAGGCGACCTCTCTGGCAAGTGTCACGGCCAGGTGCATTGGGTGTCACGGCGTGACCATCATTAGTCCAACTCTCTGCCGTCTGTCACGGCCTGGTGCAAGGGATGCCACG
Organism: Craterostigma plantagineum; assembly: GCA_027422505.1. Classification (NCBI taxonomy): domain Eukaryota; kingdom Viridiplantae; phylum Streptophyta; class Magnoliopsida; order Lamiales; family Linderniaceae; genus Craterostigma; species Craterostigma plantagineum. The sequence goes on from JAPQWV010003411.1 coordinate 9,374, forward strand.
GCCGTGACCATCAGCAGTGTTTTATTTCGGCCTCTGGTGGGTGTCACGGCCAAGTGCATAGGGTGTCACGGCCAAGTGCATAGGGTGTCACGGCTGTGACACCTGACAATGTTCTTCATTTTTGCACCGTTTTCCATCGTTTTCGCCCGAAACTCGTCCTAAGCTCCTTCAATATAAGAATAAGTGTAAATATGGCGAATAAATGCATAAAATGATTGCTAGAGCTCTATTATTTCCCAATTAAATACTACGATAAACGCATTGAAATACGTTTATCAGAGGGTATTTTCGGAATTTGCATATTTCATATAAATAAATATGGAATAAAATATTCGGAATATTATTTTAATTGGATTATAAACTTCGAAATTTTGTATTGTATAAAAATTCGAGATATGATAATTTGATTTAAATATCTAGTTAGTTCATTTTTAGTAAGTTCCCTTAATTCGAATTTGAAATTCAAAAGGGAGATATAAATGTGGCAAAAATCTGTTACACTTTAAGGACTTAGAGATCGAAATCCAAGACTTCAAATAGGCTAAATTTCTTGCTCCAAACCATTAGAAGAGAGTGATTTTCGAAATTACTAAGGCACAAACACACACCGAACGCACACACTTTTCTCCCACGTGACGGCTCAGTTCTTTCTAGCCATCTTTAAGAACTGATTCTGTGGTACACTACGAGGTCGGTGTGACGATCTAGTGCCATCCACCACCATCGACGTAATCCTGAAGAAAATGACGAGGAGCTGCCACTCGCGTAAACTGTAAATCTCTACGTGTTTGACCCGCCCTATACGTGTCTATGTATTATTATTTTTTATCCGAGCTATGAGCGCATTCGGGGACCTGGAAAATTTTTGCGTACTCGGAGACGTGGCGTCTACGGAAGACACCGGGAAGCGAACCAGTGGTATCAGAACCAGGTTCTCGTGATCGGAATCAGAACGTGTTTATATTGAAACGAGGCGCGTGGGAGACGACTGAAACCAACGCGGTATGACCGGCATGGGGCTGATCGATGCGTCGTTTCCCATCCATGGCCACCACCTCATGCGGCGTGGCCGACGAGGCAGCAACCGTCAGCATCAGAACTCGTGCGGCCAAGGCAGCAGCGCGAACCAGTCGCGGCTGCGCCGCTCGCACAATTGTGCTGTTTAGAGAAAGCCCGATCAGCCGAGACGTCTGGGTCCGGCACCGACCATGGTGGCTTCGGCACCATTCCAGGGTGGTGCCTCCATGTCCAACGGCAGTGACAGCGGAGGATCATATGCGACTAAATAGTGTCAAGGGCTGCAATCGCGCGACGTGTGCGGCGTAGCGTCACTGGCGGCGGTTCCGGCTCCAGTCGAGACTCTGCACCGGCGGCCTACTTCGTCGCGGCTCTCCCGCATATTTTGATGGCTAAGTGATTTGAGTCGCGACAGCTGCATTAAGGCTTCACGTTTAAAGCCTTAACGGGCCTTCTAATGGGTTGGCCCGTTTGAGGCCCAATTTTTGTTTCTTTTAAATCATGTAATTGTCAACGTGCTCGTCATGAATGTTATTTAAGGCGCATTTGCGAGTTAAGGAATTTGGTTTCCGGTCGTTGTGATCCCCGTGTTGTGATTTACCGTTTCATTAGATTAGATATAAACACGAACACGAGGACCCATTGATGGATGGTGTAGCACCCGGGTTCCAGTAAGTCTTTAGGGCCAATAAATTACGTATATGACCTAAGTAATTACGTGTTTAAATCCGTACTCGATATATGCTTATATGAATCATGTGCGATTATGTGCCATTAATTCGAGTCTATATGACTTCAGGCTGTGCGTTTAATTCCTAAATGTGCTACGAATTAGGATGTGTTAAGGACTTAGAAAATTTTATTGGATTCACACGTGGTACGCATACGAGAAATCGTCGAGCTCAAATTGAGCAAATTAGAAATCGGCCGATTCTCTTATACTTAGAAGCTAAAATCATAGGATAATCGGGTAGGAATCGGGCGATCTTCATCAAGCTCTACTAAGCCTCATTTCGGGCGATTATGGAGTGAAGTGGTTAGTGATTAGATGTTGAAATCGGCCGATTAGAATGAGTAAAGTACACGTGGCATGGAGGGAAGAAATCGTCGAGCTCCAAACAAGTGGAAATCGATCGATTCCATGTGCGTACTTAATGGCCGATCGAATGAGTGAAATCGGGCAATTTGAGATAATTAGCATACAACATGTAAACTTGGAACAAAAACATTTAACACTAGGCCCAACTTATAACAAAACAAGTGAGGGACAAATTTTCTTCAAATGAGGAGGACCACGTTAACTCTAATTCCACTCTATAACCTATGATAAATATCTAATCCAAACAATTCAATCTTCACCATTTTCACTCCAAAATCAACGAAAAAGCCAAGAAAGAAAAAGAGAAGGAGCCGAGAGAATTCATCCCAATGACCACTCCAACTTGCTTAGGATTTCGAGTAAGTGAACTTACCGCTTTAAGCTACTTTGATTTCCATTACTAGGTGTTAAAGCACGTTTAGATTTAGGGGATTTAAGAATCCGAAGGTACCATAGACGGCAAAAACCTTAGGATAGAAATCATAACTAAGAGTTTCCCTCGAGATTATTGCTTGATTCTGGCTAGTCTAACTTGCGCTGAGGCTCATTACTTCAGCCAGAGAAGATCCTTAGGTGGTGTTTGACATTTCGAGGCAGAATAAAGCCGTAGCACTTAGAAATTCCGGGTAGAAGTACTAGGAATGTGGTTTCGAGCGATTCTCTTAGGATTGGTGACAAAATCGGGCGGTTGAAAATGAGTCACCTATAGTATAAGCTTCGATTAAGTTAGAAAATCGGGCGATTTGTTACTTATAGGGGATCAGGCGAAATGTACCATGTTAGAAAACAGAATCGGGTGATTCCATGCAAACCCAAAATCGGGTGATTTCCCCATGCACACGTAAATCGGGCAAATTCTTGCCGTAACACGTGTCAAGCGGAGGTGAAATCGCCGAGCTTCTCTAATCGATTTCCATCCTTGCAAACCCTCAAATCGGCCGAAAACAATCCTTACCCCATGCATGGTTTCGGGCTGACGTCATGATGACGAAAAGACACGGCGATTTACAAATCGGCCGATGGAAGATCTTATGCGAACTAAATCGGGCGAAACCCTGGTCGAGGCTTGCACAAAACGGGCGATTTGTTATCTACATGGAATCGAGCGATTTTAATGAAACCTATATGTGGCGCGAGTAGAACAAATCGCCGAGTTTTGGTTCATGATATCACAATCGGGTGACTTCAAGATAAATTGAAATCGGGCAAATCGAAAAACTAACAATTTGCTAACTCTCGCCGAACTCGTTGAGTCACAATTCCATACTAACTTTACTTAGAAATTTATGGGACAAGGGACTCGACCTAGGCTAGAAGCTAACGACTTAGAGTTTAACAAAATGAATGTAGTCGATAATTTAGTTCGACCTAATTAATTAATAAAGACCTATTACTGATACGAAAATATTTATGTCCAAAGGTCGTACGTTAGGAGCGAACGAGGAGAATACTAATTTCGCTCGACGACAGGTAAGTAGAATCCAACTACAACACATAACTTGTGTGTTATGTGTTCTGTGTGACTGTGCCTACGTGATTTCATGATTATGTGGACTAATCATAACGCTTTCATGTGATTAGCATAATTGCATTTATTCGCATATGCCTATTCATGTGCACGCACGAACTCATGGGGAAGGGTCGTGGGACTGAGTGTGGCATAATGATATTCGCTTGTACGCGACGAGGACTTGCCGATGTGGGCAAGTGTGTCGACTCATAGTTGAGTCAGGGGTTGTCTCCTATGCTACCAGGGCGGCGTTTTAGCGTCGTTGTACTATTATGTTAGATATATATTGACATCCCGTGGATAGGATTTGGGCATGGCCCGTGGCGGTAAGGTGCGACCTGGAGGGTGCGACCTGAGGGTATAAGCGACACAGGGTGGAACCCTAGTGTAGGCGACCTCAGCGTGGGCTACCAGCGTGAGCGACCGCCGGACAGTCGGGGACGACCGGGTTCATATGGCGACCTAGGGGAACGATGTGCATCCTAGGGTTCGGCCATCCGGCGTGGACCGCTGTCGTATTGTCCCCGAGGGACGTGAGCTCTTGTGGTGCATAGTGAGATTAGCCGAGGGCCCAGAGTACGTTAGTACGGGTGTTATATGCATCGGCGCGGATTGCCTTTGCGAGTGTTATATGCATCGGCGCGGATTGCCTTTTCGAGTGTTATATGCATCGGCGCGGATTGCCTTTGCGAGTGTTATATGCATCGCTGCGGATTGCCTTTGCGGGGGAATGTCACCTGCATACATGCATGATTTCTACTTACTGAGCCTCGGTGGCTCATTCCTTATGTTGTGTGTTGTAGGCACCGACGATCACGGTATGTGATCTTGATTGAAGACAAGACCGACCTTTTGAAGCTTCGCGCTGCTTTTGGGGTGGACGTGTGTGTGTGGATGACGACCTGTGAGGCCGGGCGCAACGGAGCTTTTGCTGTGCCGACGCACCTTCACCTTTGTAGTTAGACCATGTCTGGACATAACGTCCGACACGCATTCTTTTGTCATGTATAGGACGATTATTCCATCATGTAAATGGAAAATGAAAAATTTATACGCATTTTTGATGCACTTCACTCTCACAACTTGTTAGGCACGTAGGAATACGCTAGAATAGGCGGTTAGGAAACCGGGTCGCGACAGATGGCGACCACCCGCCTGTGGCTAGGTGTGGACGTTCGGTGACTTTGAGGACGTTCGAGTGACAAATGATGTTTTGACGACTTCAAGACCCGTGCAACGACCCGAAGTCTTTTGGAGACACATGTAATAAGGATAGACTAGAAATAATCCGCATGTGTTGTCTTGTAGTTTATTTTCCTAGGGTTAATTTACTACCTACGTGCATGTTGGTTTTTGAAATGATATGCATGTTTTATGTGCTCTTATGTGAGATGGTTTATTCTTCCATTTGATAAATACGAAGTGAGTAAAGCAATTGGATTACTGTCTTCTATCATGCTTTCGAGTTAGTTGGTGTCGTATATCCCGCCCCAGTGTCAGCTTCTCGATTGCGTCTTGGACGCCGCTCGTCATACTAGTCCGCCCCACACGAAGCGTATGGCATCAAGGGGCGGTACATTCTGTGCGATTTGAGCATAAGTTGATAGGTCACACGTAGGCAGTTATACCCAATAAGCAGGGTTAGCCGTGAGGGTCAATGACAGAGACAAAGACAGTTGAGCCTCTTAATGGATAAGTTCGCGTTTGACGTGACTTCAATAAGATTAGATGAGCCAAAAATTGCGTTAAAGGCTGAAGTGAGTCTATCGAGTCGGGGACATCAACTCCACTATGAAACTTTCAATGAGGTTTCCTAAACTCATCTCAGGAGGATAGTTTTTCGAGAAAAATAGTGGGAGTCAAGCGAAACGGAAAGTCCTTGTTTGCACTTGATGAATGATATTATAAACCTACTTAGATCTTTATTTTCTGCAGCTTTATGTTTCTTTCTATTTACTGCAATGACGAACATTATTACTATGCTACTCGAGAGAAACTGTTCAGTGGGACCAAACTACATGGACTGGCTCCGTAACCCAAGGATAGTCCTAGGTATGGAGTCGCTAACTTATGCCCTCGATCCCCCGTACCGCAAGTCCCAGGGGCTGATGCGAGTGACCGGGTTGCATATGTCAAGTGGCAGATAGACAAGCCACAGGTCAAGGGCTATATACTTCTTTCCATGAGCAATGAGTTGCATCGCACTCACTCGAAATGGAAGTGGGCGCCATTTGCTTCATTTGAATGAGAGTTTTGGCGAACATTCCTGGAGTGCTCGCTATTCCCTAACGGAGCAACTATTTCATCGCAAAATGGCTGAGGGAAGTGACGTCGGAGAGCATGTGCTCAAAATGATCGATTGGATTGAAAGACTCGAGGCACTGGACTTTATCATGGATAATGAGCTCCGGAATGATCTCATACTTCAGTCGATCCCACCTTCCTTCAATTCGTTCATTGTGAACTTTAATCCGAACAAGGCCGAGATGACACTGACTGGGTTGATGAACCAGTTGTCGGTGGTGCACTCAGATGAAAAAGGTGAATGGAAAGGAAGTTGTTCTTGTCGTGAATGCTAAGACTCGAGGGTCGAGTAGAAAGAAAAAGTCGAACAAGCCCACTAAGACCAAAGGAGGAATTTCAAAGGCAAGGCCAAGAAGAACATGTCCAAAGATGCCAAGCCGAAAGACAAATGTCTTCACTGCAATGAGCTTGGCCATTGGAAGCGCGATTGCCCAAAGCTAGCCGCCTCAGATAAAAAACTTCAAGTTTTAGAAACAAATTGTTCTATGACGGTATATTCCGCTTCGTGGAACTTAGACTCGAGAGCTAGTGCTCACATCTGTGTTTCGAACCAGGGTCTGAAACGAAAGTAGAAAGCTGGTGGACCGAGAGATCATGATCAACGTAGGAAGCGGACATAGTGTACCGGCGGCCCACATTGGATCAAGAACTCTTGTTTTATCTACTAGACATAGTTTACTGCTTTCCGATTGTTTGGTATGAAGGGGCTTAAGAATATTGTTTATATTCCGTTTTCATAATAATATATGCAATATTTTGGAAATAATTGCGTCGGAAGTGCAAGTTTACTGAATGGAATGTATTATCTAAGTGTCGAAGATAAAATAATTGTGAATACAATCACCAACAAAAGAAAACTAGAGTCAAACTCGAGACCATTGTGGCATCTTCGACTCGGTCACGCTGGAGAACAGAAGATTCTCGAGTTGGAGAAAACCGGCGTTATAAAGCCGCTTGGGTCTGATCCCTATCCGACTTCCGAATCTTGTATCCATGGAAAGATGACCAAGTCGCCCTTCACATGGACTTTTACGAGAGCCGCAGAACTTCTCGGTTTGATCCACATGGATGTTTGCCGACAATTCGGGGTAGTGGCTCGCGTTACCTTCACTAATGATCACTCTCGCATCGGCAAGGTTTATCTCATGAAGCGCAAGTCTGATACTATTGAATGATTCAAGGCGTTGGCGGAAATCAGACTGGAAAGAGAATTAAAGCCGTCCGATCAGATCGAGGCGGTGAGTACGTGAGCCTCGAGTTTGACGAGTTCTTGAAAGAGAATGTGATCATTTCACAGATGACACCGCAGTTGAACGGTGTGTCCGAACATAGAAATTGAACTCTGTTCGATGAGGTTCGATCTATGCTGAGCTATACAGACCTGCCCATATCGTTGTGAGGTCATGCCCTGTTGACAGCGGCACACGTTCTGAATAGATGTCCTACAAAGTCTGTAGATCATATTCTGTATCAGATATACAGGACGAAAATCGAGCTTGAATCACATTAGAATTTGGGGTTGCCCCGCATTTGTGAAAAAGCTCAAGACAGATAAACTTGAATCGAAGGCTGTGAAAGAACGTTTTGTCGGGTATCATAAGGATACCATAGGATACCAGTTTTACTTCCACAACGATCAAAGAATCGTTGTAGCTCTTCAGGCTCACTTTCTTGAAGAAGAGTTCGTTCGAGAAGTGTTGGAACTATCTAATTGTATTCAATTATTATAGTTGTCTTAGTCTTGCAATGCACATTAGTAGTCTTGGGCTAAATCGTAATTAGTCATTTTGTAGGACTACTTGTGTAAATATACCACAATATGTGGTATATATAAGTGAACTCCTAAGCAAATTAGGAGTGCGCTTTGTATATTTTGGGATCGAAAAATTGGAATTGGAATTTTAGAGAGAAAACTTCAAGCGCATTCGTGTTCTTCAACGCCGTTTCTCTTTCGGCTTTCAACGTAGGTAAATCTTAAGCGTAAGTGTTCGAATTCTTTAGATTTACTATCCGATTCTTTATGATTCGATCTACGTTGGATATTTGGGGTCCTAACAATTGGTATCAGAGCCAAACGTGTTAGGATTGGATTAAATTTGACTGATTTTGATTTTTCGGAACTGTTTTTTTTTTCAAATATCGAACGCTGTTCTACAATAGGTCTAGGTTTGATTCTTCAAAATCCGATATAATATGTTGTTTTTAGGCTTCGATCGATTAGCTGATACATGTCTGAGCAGAATTTTGATTGATCGAAACGTGATTTTGGGTGAATTTTGAAGATTTAAGCCACGTTATTCTTCGAACTGCTCTTAAGAAATTCCAGTCTGTTTCTTAAAAAAAAGAAATTCGATCTATTTTGCTATTTTGTTGATTCGATCGAGTGTTTCTAAGATCTCTGAGCTCATTTCTGATCGATAGAACAAATTTTTCTGCGAATATTGAAGATCGATGGAATTTGTGTTCTTCGCTGTTCTTCAGATTTTCGAAATTCGAGGGTTTTTGCTTTGATTTCGTTAAATTGATTGTTCGTTCCTGTTAATCTGCTCATTTTGATCCATAACCCAAGCTGATTTTGAATAATTTCGTGTTTGGATCGATTTTCTGGGTGTTTTTCGCTTGCGTTAGTTTCTGCCGTTTTCTCTCTGTTCTTCGTCGTTCGTCATCGAAAGAAAAATCTGATTCACGCTCGAGAAATCGAGCCAGCGCGAGAAAGGTTTTCGATCGCAAATATCATACGGAGCTTATTTTTTTTCGATCGAGAATTACAACTTCATCGTCTTCTTCGCGTTAGCTTCATTGCTTGGTGTTCAATTCTGTTCGTCGTTCAATTTCAACAAATCTCTGGTCAATACTCGAGAAATTAAGTCAAAGCGAAAAATATTGGTCGGCGTTCGCATAATCTGGTCGAGAATTTTTTCAGTCGAATAATTGATTGGAAATTTCTATCGATCGCAAAAAAGAGCCTCCATTCATCTTCTTCGCGCGTTAACATATAGATACACATACATACATTTGCAGGCCAGTTTGCATTTTAAGTCCCGAAATTATTATTTCAGTCCCTGAAGTTACATTTCGGTCCCTATGGTTTTCAATTTAGTCCTGGAAAGTTCTGAGCTAGTCCAAAATTTTCAATTTAACCCCAGGACTTTCAATTTTATTCAAGTTTCACTCTTTTACTTGATTTTACGATCGCAAATTTTGATTAGTTGCTTTTACAGGTTTGTCGTCGCAAAATTTATTTCGCTCGCAAAACTTTTGCGATCGAAAAATTTAATTTTGAAGGTTTAGATACTAACATCTCAAAACGACGACGTTTTATCAAATCGCAAAACTTTACGATCGTAAGTCTATGCATACTGTTTGAAATTCAAAACTATTTTCTAGAAATAATACTTCGGCGAAAAAACTTACGATCGAAAATAGTGCTCTCCATTTTCACTCGAAAAACTTTTAAATCGAGAATTATTTTCGATCGAAAACAGTGCTTTACACTGACATTAATAAAAAAAACATAATAAAATTCGAAAACAGTAAAATTCTATTTGGCACATTATAGAAAAAGTTTTGGTATATACTATTAAATCTTTAAATCAAATCTTATAAACCAAAATCTTTTCGAAACTGAAATTTTAAAAGCCAAATAGTTCAATCAGTATTGAAAAATAAATAAATCCAAATCACAAAACACATCAACGATCAAAATATCCAACAAAATTCTAAAATTAAATAAATAAAAACTTTAAAAACCAAAATGGACACCTACTCAATTACTCGATATGAGAATACTACTTCCGACGACTCTAGCACCGACATTGATGAACAACTGAAGGAGTTTGGGCGTCAACTACGATTAATTGAGAAGGAGTTAAAGAAAAAGTCCACAAAGACCAAGTCACGCTCAAAGAAGCAAGAGACTACAAATTCTGAACAAAAGACGCACTTCGCTTTGGCACACGAAGATGAAACTAAGACATCCTCTAAGGAGGCAGTGATTCCTAACTCTACATTGTTAACATGTTAGAATCCATACAAATTAGGTATGCTAACATGAAAAATGAGCAGAAAAGTACAAAAGAGTTAGAAGAAAAATTATATAAGTCTGAGGAGAAAATAGCTAATCTCGAGTTAGAACTTAGAAGCTCTAATGCGAAAATAGATGAACTAACTAAGAGCTTGAGAATTAGTGAGACTAAGACGCCACAGCTTGAGACGCATAGCTCAAAAATTAAGGAATTAGAAGTCAGGCTAGAAATAATTACAATTGTTTGGTTAGGAACCTCGACGAGAAAGCTAGCCTCAATTGTAGATTAACAAATGCCAACTCTATGATCACTAGTCTTGAATCTCAATTAGAAAATTCTAATGTTAAGATTAGTGAATTGACCAAGAGTTTAAATGCCTGCGAAATCGAAAAGAGCACCGCTCAAGCTAACTATGCTTTCTTAGGTGAAGAACGTAAGAATCTCTATTCTAAGATTAAAAATTTAGAAAATCTTCTTGTGACTATAAGACAGAGGAAGCAAAATCTCGTCATTCTGAAAATTCTTCTTCGTCGATATTCCTCCTGTTTTTAAGAAATAGAGGATTTAAATTCTACACTTCGAACGGAAAGAAAGAACTTTGAAGCGGAAAAGAATATACTTCTAACGGAGATATCTAATCTCAAAGCTTCCTCCATGTCAAAACTCGATAAAGGGACGCAGACGGATGATCTCGTTCCTACCATCGAAACAACTTTTACTAATTCTACTTCAATTTTGACCAAAGTTGAAATTCATTGCAAAAGTCCCACACTTTCTATAGTCAAGGAACAAGTCCCACGGAAATGGGAGAACGGTAAAGCTCCAAAACGAAATGATAGAGACAAAAGCCTTCCTCTCCTGATCCCGAAAAGAAAATTTTTCACAAAAATGTTTCAAGCTCTAGCGCACAAACTTCATCGTGTGCTTCAAATGCTTCTACTATTTTTCATTTAAAAAGCCTAGACTTGAAAATAATTTTCGAAATTCTTCTCATTCTATTGTGAAAGGTGTGAATTATAACCATAGGAAATACGACTTATGTGCGATAGATGCTTACAATTCTATATGCTCGTTTTCCTACATGCAATATCCGGTGAAGGTTCATTCAAAGAAACATCTTGTGCTCTTGGCCTCGGAGAAAATTTTAAACCTTCTCCGAAACACACTTTCACCCGAGCTGAAATGCCTTATCCGTGTCAAATCACTCCACATGGGTTCCTATTTCTTCACAAAATTTAGGTAGTCCCAAACAAATTTTGGGTACCGAAAGGTCATTAATGGATGATTTAGGACATCATTTAAATTTGACACCTTTTATGCATAAATCGTTTTTGCTAATAAGGGAGGATCCATACGACAATGGGTACCAAAGTCCCGATAGTTTTGCAGATTCCCTATATGGAATTCGACGTAGGCTCCACGTACATGAAAAGGGGTGAGGCGTGAGCTACTTCAACTAAGCTTCAATGAGGTATATTTCAAACTTACATATGCATTCGTCAAAAATAAATATACCTATTTCTTTCAAAACTTTTCAAATGATACATTTTCGATATGCATTTCATCGCTTTAAATGGTTAAAAAAATTCAAATGCATATTATGAACGGAAACGGTAAATATCATTTTTCGATTATTACTTTTAAATGAGCTTTAATTGAGGGGAGCTACTCATTATTTTAATGAGGAGCAACCTTTATATTTTTAAGGAAGCACAAATTTAAATCTTGAGGGGGAGAAAACTTACAATGAGCGATTTAAGGGAATGAGATTCTTAATATTCATCAGCTAACTATGCAAATTTCTAGGGGGAGAAAATTTATTTTCGAAGCATTGCTTTTGGGGAGATATAAATATAATACTACTATATTAATATGTATACATATATATATATATAAAAGAGGAGATAAACAAAAAAAGAGGGATAAAAAAAAAACCTCTCCTTTCTATTTTTCGATATGCTTCTCGGATTTATTCTCCCACATCCAAAGATGGACGTACCACGAAGAATCTCGAGCTTTCAAACGGACAAAATTTTCCAAAGACGACGGTGACGATCTAAGTGATGATCAAATGCTCCGTATTTTCATCGACCGGCTCCGGCTTGCTAATTCAACTAGAGCAACACTTCTCACGTACCCCGGAGGACGGATTTCATGTTCCTATGGTTCATTCTAATCCGACTTGATCCTAACTGTTAGGAAATATTTTGTAGTGTTCAATTTCATTATATTATCTTTGTTGGTTAGCTTTATTAAACTTTGGACTAGTTCTTAGTTGGGTTAGTTCTTAGTTATTCATGTAATGGGCCTTCACAAGGGCCCAAGTATTATATACCAACTTGTGGTGTTAAATACTAAAACCCTAACACATAGTTAGGTGTGCTTGTGTGTGTGGATCAATGAAACAATTTTAGAGTGAGAGAGCCTCATCAAGAACACCACCAAGCCCCACACGCCCCGAACCTAAATCTCGATCTTTTAGGCGTGTTTAATCCGTCCGAAGTCGTATTGTTGGTGAAATCTCGACCAACAATTGGTATCAGAGCCCAACGCGAACCGGATTTGCGTGTTTTGAGCAAGATTTGAGTGAAAAATTGCTTGAAAAAATTATTTCGTCACTTTCGGTTTTGGGGCGATTTCGACCTCATTTTGTTGTTTTTAGACATCCCAAAGGTTGATTATGTGTTTAGGAATGTTTTTCTGAAGTTTGGAACAAGTTTCGTCGAATTTGAGTGAGATTGAGCGAAAAACGAGCCATTTTTTCGTAAAAAAGTCGCGCAGCCATTGGAACAGTAAATTGTTCTTGGCCGAGAAATTTTCATACCCGAGAAAATTCTTAGCCGAGAAAGTTTGCCTGGAGAAAATTTCGCTGGCCGAGAAACTTTCACTGCCCGAGAAATTTTAACCCGAGAAACTTTCGCTGCCCGAGAAAGTTTTGCAAAACCTGAGAAAATATTTATACATGCGAAAATTCTATACATGCGAAATTTTCATACATGCGAAATTTTACTTTAAATGCGAATTTTCTCTCGACATGCGAAATTTTTATGCATGCGAAACTTTTTATACATGCGAAAATTTCTATACATGCGAAATTTTTATACATGCGAAAGGTGAATTTCTCGACATGCGAAAATTTTCAGTACATGCGAAAATTTCCTCTGAATGCGAAATTTCCGTGCTATATGCGAGAATTCACTCTGAATGCGAAATTTCCTTATTTTCGCAACTCACTCTCACAACGAAATTTCTCGGGACAACATTTTTCGCACATTTTCACACACCATTTTCGCACCCCCCGAGAAATTTGCACCCAACCTTTAAACTTGATCCAAAACACACCTTTTAGCTTCAAATCTTGCAACATCACTCTTTAAAGTACACTTAAACGTTTTGACCACCAAAATTTCTGGCCCCCCCTCGGATTAAATAAGGTTTTAAGGAGCAAAAAAAAGGAAGAAAATTTCTCTAAGACTAAGGAAATTTATATCATTGGATAGAGAAAAATTTTCTAAGGCCATTGGAATTTGTCATTTTTACACATTTAAAATTTCCGAAATAAATTTTTTCTGGGCCAAAATTTCGGTGTAGACGACGTTTATTGTGAAATTTTGAAGGCAAATCCAAAAACGCGGCAACGATCACCGTACCCAACGATCGACCTAGGACGGTATTGGCACATTATAGAATAAGTTTAGGTCACCCCCAAACTTTTCGGAGCGGAGTTTCCAATGCCAATTTCACACACCCAGCATGTATGGTACCTGGGTTGCTCCACATACATGACTGGTACACGACGTGAGCAACCACACACCCGGCATGAATGGTACATGGGTTGCTCCACATTCATGACCGGTATGCACTGTGAGCAACCAACCCCATCATGCACGTTTACGGGTTGCTCCACGTGCATGAAGGGATGTCAGAGAAGCGAGCAACCATCATGACTTCTGTACAAATCCGTGCAGAACCCGAACCTACAAAGAAGGGTTGACAAAAGTTCAACAACCATCAGTGGGCGCGCCATCTAATCTCGATGCTTAGGCGATGTGGATCTCATGTACCAGACTCCACTGTCCACCCACTGCCATCCATTCCACCATGATGCGCTACATGGAGACGTCCTAAGCCACCGTGATCCTCTTTACGCCCTCACCACCACCACCACCTGACGAGTCTCAGAAGTGTCTGATCAACAGTTTTGGGCCACCCTCGTCGACATCACTCGTGGTCGCCTTTCAACGCGATCACGCCACGCCACCATAGTTCCCATGGATCAGTGAAACCCCCCTGATCCTAACCCAGGAACGAGCCTACCCTAGCCTCTCTAGTCTAGGTATAGGTCGCGCGACATCCTCCTCCACGAAAAGATCCAATCAACGATCTCGGGAGGATGAAGTAAGTCGCTTGCAGGAGTTGCGAACCAACGACGACATGATCGCACTCCTCTGTCATATCTCACCACAACTCGGACCTCACCCTTAGGTACAGGAGATGACTCGTTCGTTTCCCGAGTAGAAGTCGCGGCATCTGGTCCAACCGCGCAATTAACCCCTCCCAACCACTCAGCTATCCTTTCGCAGATAGCTGTTTCATTCGCACAAGAGGAACCACGTTAGCCATCACCGCCCACTTGGAGACGGTTGATGTTGAACATGCAGTGCCCCGCCTCTCACTGCACCTCTTCCGCTCACATAGAGTCTAGTGTCCTCACCCACCGAAATTTTCCACTTTCTAGGACACAACACTCTTTTACGCACCGCAGGTTCTTCGTGAACTTGCCCGAACGCTTGATGACGTCCTTGTGACTGAGAGCGGAAAGACCCACGACAGCCACTCTCAACACAACTGTCGATGGGCCACGGATACGAGCTTGTCTCATCGTCCGTGCGAACGGAAAGCCTTTGTGGCTCTCCGGTTCTTTGTGTCCTGTGCAAACAGGCGGCACATCGGATCGATGTTGTGACGACGGAGCGTCTTTGTGACCCCGTTCGTGATGGAGCCCGACTCATAGCAATCAGCGAGGAACTTACACATTCCATGCCGCGCTCAACGAGGGCCTATGAAGGAAAAGGTCCCATCACCGACAAACTCCACCAGGCCTCCGCCTACGCCACCACATGCTGCTCCGTCTCTCCAGTGTTCAAAAATGAACCCGGAGGAACACCAATTACTGCTACTCCTGAGAATCCCACTTGATTGCCTCACTCAACACCACATTACACCATCATCACCACCATCAACACCAGAGGCAGACTCATCCCACGGACGACGTGACGATCCGAAGACGGAGATCATCTCTAGGGGGAGCAAAGGAGAAGAAATGAGTTGAAGATCGTACAGCAGCTTCAGCAGCAACCATCATCCACCTCCGCTCACACCACCTATGCCACCTCTCACAACACCTACTCCACCACCTCCACCAACTACGCCCCGCCGGAGGCTTCCACTACCTCCGCGCACATTCTTATGTGTCGGGCTATTATGTTCATAATGGAACACTCGAAGGAGCCATGGCACATCTCTTCCACCACATTCCGCCACTACTGCGCTGACCACTCTGAAGACCGGGCTCCCTACTCTTGAAAGTCACATTCAATAGAGCCTTGGCACACTTTTTACGCCCCACGCCTACCTTCTTCTGGAGCCAGACGAGTCATCTTCGAGGCCGAACTAGACAACTTCCATTCGAAGACGACAAATCCGGCGCCAAGAAGAAGAAGATTGGAGAATCTAACAAGTGAGTCCTAGCCGAGCCATCAATGCCTCTGTAAGAATAGGAGATATCCCTTGTAGGGGGAGTTTGCTAGGAATCGAGATCTCCAATATGCCCAACAAAGATATCCCGCGCTGAACTGAGATTGAACACTAAGGGGGAGATTGTTAGGAATATTTTTGTAGTGTTCAATTTTCATTATATTATCTTGTTGGTTAGCTTTATTAAAACTTTGGACTAGTTCTTAGTTGGGTTAGTTCTTAGTTATTCATGTAATGGCCTTCACAAGGGCCCAAGTATTATATACCAACTTGTGGTATAAATACTAAAACCCTAACACATAGTTAGGTGTGCTTGTGTGTAGATCAATGAAACAATTTAGAGTGAGAGAGCCTCATCAAGAACACCACAAGCCCCACACGCCCCGAACCTAAATCTCGATCTTTAGGCGTGTTTAATCCGTCGAAGTCGTATTGTTGGTGAAATCTCGGACCAACACTAACCCCGGAACGCGTTGGAGCATTTGAAACCAAGCAAGATTATTCGATGATGCCTAGGAAGTCTTTGAAGATACATCACTCCCTTATCTCACATAATTTCGGACCAACCCCATAGGTACAGGTGCTAATTCTAATTAGCTCCCGGGTAAAAATCATCACATTGGGTCCAACGGCGCATGCACAATGGAGCCTTACCCACTCGTCTATCTCTTAAAAGATAGGTGTTTCATAAATCACGGGGAACCACGTATGCTATCACCGTTTCACTCGGAAACTGGAGATATTGAACTAAGTGGTATTACGCCCCGTACCACGCTTTTATTGATCACTCGCGTCTAGTGTGTCTTCGCTATCCAAAATTTTCAAATTTTTTAGGGACACATACACTTTTAGTACACCTAATCTTTGTGATTACGTTAGAACTTCCGTAGACATGTTCTTTTAAAAGACACTGCTTCGAGGATCGGAAGGAAGTCCGACCGTTGCAACATCAAAGCAACAACGGTTTCGGCCATCTTCTACGAGCTTTGCTCCTAGTTGATGTCAACGGGACGCATATGTGGCCCGGTACTCATTTCGACGGATTGGCCTTTGTGGCTCCGTCCGGTTATTACCCTCACCGACCTTTTTTGTATGTCTTTCTACCTCCAAATTAACATGCCGAAATCGTTAACACGATTCGCCATGAGGGGGAGAAGGGGTTATGCATACACAATCGGTCGGTCCACCCACCAAATTCCGCCGTGCGTACCACTCTGAAACCAGGTTCTCACACAACGCCACATTCAAAGGAAGCTCGGTACAACTTAAAAATCAATCAAAGAAAGAGACGGCCTACCTTCTTCTGGAACTAGAGACGCTTCGTCGAGGCCGAACCAGACAACACGAGACTTAAGCATCATCAAGGACCGAAGTTGCCAACCGTGTTCACCTCTCCAACCTCACATTGAATTCCCCGATCTCAACACAAGGTTGACCCAAATAGGGGGAGTTTCGAGTTTCGTGTGCTTTCAACGGGAGAAATGGAACGCGGACTTTCCAAAATCCGGCAAGAACTTCGTATATCTTACGGCATCTAGGAGAAGAACTTAAAACGAAGATTGAAGAAAAAGCCGATGCCTAAAAGACTAGGTGAGCTTGAAGATTTTCTAAAGAGGAGATTTCAAGGACTCGAGGACTCTTTCATTTGCAAGACGAAGACAACCCACGCTATATTGGAAATTGAATACAAAGGGGGAGATTGTTGGAACTATTTAATTGTATTCAATTAATATAGTTGTCTTAGTCTTGCAATGCAAATTAGTAGTCTTGGGCTAAATTGTAATTAGTCATTATGTAGGACTAGTTGTATAAATATACCACAATATGTGGTATATATAAGTGAACTCATAAGCAAATTAGGAGTGCGCTTTGTATAATTTTGGGATCGAAAAATTGGAATTGGAATTTTAGAGAGAAAACTTCAAGCGCATTCGTGTCTACAACGTCGTTTCTCTCTCGGCTTTCAACGTAGGTAAATCTTAAGCGTAAGTGTTTGAATTCTTTAGATTTACTATCTGATTCTTTATGATTCGATCTATGTTGGATATTTCGGGTCCTAACAAGAAGGTGGAGTGGTCTCGAAGTAACTCTTGGAGAGTCGTCAGAAGCACTTTTACAGACTCCAGTCTCGGATGACACCGTAGAGCAGTCCGAGACGCAACCTGAGTTGCACAGGTCAGGAAGAGTATCTCGCCACCCTGGTAGATACGGGTGGTCCACATCGAGCACGAGGTTGCTGCGATGGAAGAAAACGCCGGAGACGGTCCACTACCTATGACCAGGCAATCAGGGATAAAGATTGAGATGGCTTAAGGCAATGCAAGACAAAATGATTCCTATGCATAAACAAACTAGCTGAAGCGTGTGGAGCTGGGCTCGTAACAAAAGGTTTTAGTCAAACTTAGGGCATTGACTATGAGGAAAGCCTTTCACCAGATGCAATCGGTTATAACCATAATTGCAATAACAGCACATTGTAAGTATGAGGTCTAGCAGACTAATGTGAAAACCTTGTTCCTAAACAAATACCTCAATGAGGGAATATATGTGGGACAGCCAACGGTTTTACATCGCAAGGAGATGCTCATAATGGTTCAAATTAATACGAGCTTAACAAATCTGGAACCTTCGGTTTGATGAAGTAAAATACTACGGATTCATAAGGAACGAAGATCCTTGTGTTGACTCGAAAAGCTGTGGGAGTTGGATATCATTCCTCGTATAGTACTTGGACGACGTCCTTTGGACAGGATATGATCGGGATGCTCTCGATGGTGAAACATGGCTTTCGACCGAATTCTCCATGAAAGCCGTGGAAGAAGCTACCTATATCTTGGGGATTCACCTTTGTAAGATCGAGCGAATCATATGTTAGAACTCTCCCGGCCCTTTACTTATAGAAGGTCCTGAAGTGATATAATATGGACTACTCTAAGAAAGGGTTCCTGCCTATGCGACATGGGATTCACCTTTCCAAGGCTATGAGCCCTCAAAGTGAGTTGGAGCGGAAAGAGATAAATGGAATCCCCTATGCATCCGTATTGGGTAGCTTGATGTACGCGATGCGTTGCACGCGACCTGATTGGCGTATATTTTGAGCGGGTCATAGGTTTTTAGGCTAACCCTGGTAAGGACATGACAGCAGTCAAGACTACCCTAAGCACCTTGACGGACTAAGGATATGATGCTGGTCTATGGTAATGGGGAATTGGAAATGGAAGGGTATACGGATTCGTATTTCCAGTCAGACGTGGACGATCGAAAATCCACTTCGGGCTCAACGGTGGAGCAGTGCCATAGAAAGTTCTAAACAAAGCACTACTGCAGATTCCACCTGCGTAGCAGACTATATAGCGGCCGTAGAGGCAGCTAAGGAAGGTGTTTGGATGAGAAAGTTATTGGAGGAATTTGGTGTCGTTTCTGTAGCAGATAGGCCATTGCCATTGTGGTGTGACAATACAGGCGCTATTGCTCAGGCGAAAGAAGCGATCCCAAGGTCCAAAACATATAAAAAGAAAGTACCACGTGTTACGAGGATTCATGAGAATGGCTACATGGCATATCAGAAGATTGTGCCCCGCGAAGCGTGAGCGACCGATAGCCACCATTGGCCTTTCTTATAGGCAACACTTGTTAGACATCTCGAGGAGAAAGGTATTAGATAACTTAGCGTATGACATTGAGTGCAAATGGGAGATTTAGGAATATGCCCTCGAATGCTATAGGAAGATAAGATTGTATAGGGCATTAGCTTATTTATCATTCTGATTCTTATGTAAAAGGCATTTTCGTGTGCTTATTGAATGCATTGTTCATTTGTTGGATATATGAGTTCTTTACTTAGCATCGGAATGATGGGCATGGGAGAGGAATGCACTAGTGGACTCTTAGTTTTGAACATTAAAGTCCGTAAGCCTTAGCCTCCAGTTGGGTGCAGGATAACCAATTATGGCTTATTAGTCGATGACATATCGTGTGCCGATATCCCGCTTGGAAGCGGAGGTCATGACTTGTGATCGAATCGAATCAAGGGATTGAATCGCTTTAGGGACACTGACTCATGGTGTAACCACCCGTCCATATCGTGTGTCACTGTAGCATCGGTTCCTACCGGGACTAGTGGGGTTGGGCCCACCACACTCTGACTGATAGTCTGGCCCACTGCATCACCCATTTAACCTTTCAGCGTGTTTCGTGAACTCGCTCACACGCACCATCAGAAACTTCCCAGGGGGTCACCCATCCCTAGATTGCCCAAGTGAAGCACATTAACTTCGGAATTCCTATAGATGGACTCCCGAAAAGGTAGGTCGACCTTTGGTGACATGAGTAGTACTACCGATTCTCTTATACGCTTCTTAGCTGACAGGCCCATACATTGTCAGCCTCAGGATCCCCTCTCATTCTGATGTGGGATCAATTCGTTCATGTACCCATTCATCTAGAAGCCTGCCAGGAGCCGCTCCTTGTCCCTGCACCTCTTTGGCACCGGCGATCACTCCCGGCCTCATCGGCCCCGGGCGTCACAGAATGGTCGTAGGTCGAACATGGCTTATTACTCAAGGAGTGTCCATGGGCCGACGACAACACTATAGTAGTCTACGAGAACCTTAGACCGAGATGGGCTTTGACGGAGTTATCTTCGAAGTCTCCACTATCACTGGTCCCCCTCGACCCAATTTGCTTCTACATGGGTCAGTGGGCCAGATGCAGTTTGATGAACATTTGTGATTGCCGGGCTCGACCGCCTAGTATGGATTCACAGTCTCGTAAGTAATCGAGACAAGTGTCCTATGCGGATGGCGACCGAAAATTACGAAATCCTTGACGAAGGTATTGAACTTACTCATGTTAGACATGGAGGGTAGTTTGGTTAGTTGTGTCGTCTCCGTTTAATCATAGAATCGAGTTCAGTGAATTGACATAGGCCATAGCTCTCACTCGATTGGGACACAACTGAAGGGTTTATACGTAGGACTATAATCTATAGTGAGTTCTGGAATAAAGAATGGGTCGAAATTCGCACTCGAATTGGGTTACGGTCCGGTACTGCGGGATTGGCTATGTAACTATCGGACACCTGGATTCCTCCCTTTCCGATTGAGTCGAACCTAGAGAGCCGGGCTTAAAAAGGATCATAAATGTGTACTGATAAGGAGAGAAGTATTTTGGGCCTTAACAGGCCTTCGACCGTTGGGCCGCGCCTTAATGGGCCTCGGGCCGTTTATTGGACCGAAGTTGGACTTCCGTATGAAACTAACTTTAAGACTTGGGCTTGGCAAGTGCTTTAATAAGCTTGAGGGTAAATTTGGATTTCACCTTAAGCTAATTTCGAAATATACCTTTGAGAGTATTTTCGGAATTGCATATTTGATATAAATAAATATGGAATAAATATTCGGAATATTATTTAATTGAATTATAAATTTCAAAATTTGTATTGTATAAAATTCGAAATTTAGTTCCATATTTAAAGATATTTTATATGGTTTAAATATCTAGTAGTTCTATTTTTAGTAAGTTTCATTGATTCGAATTTTGAATTCAAAAGGGAGAGATAATGTAGCAAATATCTCTAACACTTTAAGGACTTAGAGATCGAAATCCAAGCCTTTAAATAGATTTCGTGCTCCTTACCGTTAGAAAAGAGTGATTTTCGAAATACTAAGGCACAAAACAGCACCGAACACACACTTTTCTCCCACGCGACGGCTCGGTTATCTCTAGCCATCTTTAAAGAACTGATTCTGTGGTACAATGCGAGGTCAGCATGAGATCTAGTGCCCCACCACCATCAAATTTGATTACGATTTAAGAAGAAATTCATAGAGATCTCATCTCAGCCTCTAAATTAATTTAGGAAAACTCGAGTATTCAAGCTATTTCCTATTCCGCTTTTCTTCCAATCCTTTCCATATTTAAGAACCAGTCAAATCATTCTGAGATTTCTAACGATCTGACTGGCATTTCCTCTTTCCATTTGAATTTCAATTTTGAATTTCAAATCGATCCTATCTTCTTCAAATAAAACGACCCTTTCTTCTTTTAAAACTCAAAACCAATTTCTATCTTCATCAATCTTTATCATCTTCTCATTAACCCTAAATCCGAAAAATGGTGAAAATCGCCGGAACTAAGACTGTGTCACTGAATCATCCAGCCGCAAGCAGAAGGAACCCATGTCCGATGAAGCTCTATCCGACCCTCCTCCAGAATCACCCAAACCAGTCTCACCTTCCCCATCCTCTGTACGAAAAACTCGCTCCAAAACTCAGTCTGCCAAAAAAGCTTCAACACCTACCAAGGTTGCCAAGAAGAAGAAAAAGAAAAGCAAGAAAGCCAGCCTCACACTTACTCAAAAGCCTGCTCAATCACCAGAACCGGAAAAGTCTGCTTCAACCGAAGAAAATTCCTACCTAACCCAGAAACAGCTGTCACCAACCCTACTCCTGAGAAAATCTCCATCCCACTGATGAAGTCATGCCATCTCCAAAACAAACCACTAAGGAACCCGACATACCACCTCTTGATCTTGTCAAACCAATGAATTCCTGACGAAGCCCTATTTCTGGAAGAAATCGCCAAAACCAACTACAAGACTTCAGTAATAGAGATATCTCCAGAGGTCGTGGCGTTGCGTTTGATAAGTTGCCTTCAGGGACGTCTATCACATGGTTAAAAGACTTGGCTGGGAAACAGTTCCTTAGTATCAACACGTCGTACTACCCAGAGGCCGTGAAGCTGTTCTACGCCACTTCGACTATGAGGAGCACGAAGAACACATTAGTATCAACTCCTACGTGCTGGGATGTAGAATCAGTTGGACCATTAAGAATATAAATGTGATGCTAGGAGTTCCCGATGAAGTCTTCTGTCACTATGACATGAATGACTGATGCCACGCTAACGATTTCGGCCTCACTGATGTCCTTCGTACCTCTGGACGGGCAGCAATACTAGCGACGGTTTACAAGCGACGATGACGACTATGAAGTCATCGTGAGAAGAAGTCAGTGGACAGTGCCCAGAAAGGTCCACCTCGAAAGGGCGAAGGTTACAAGCGACGATGACGACTATGAACTCATCGTTGAGAATGAATGAATTTCAGCAATACACCGTGATATCTCTGACATCAAGACTGACAACCAGAAGCACTTCAGAAAGATCAGTAGCAGTGCACTGAGTTATCGCTGAAGTTGTCCAAGCTGACCAAGATAAAGAAGAAATCACTTCCCAAATTCTCTGATTCTGAAAGTTCCTCAAGCCAGTAGGCTACCCTCTGTTCCGCCCTGATCCTAGTTGCCTTAGGATATTTCATCTCTTCCGCTTCTGCCAGTATGATTTTAGGTGTTTCCCCCTTTTTATGATAAAGGGGGAGTAAGGTATGTTTAGGCGTCTAGCATCTAAGAATATAGGAGTAGAAGTTTGGAAGGTAGGTTGTGCTTAGGAAGTTCGTGGAACCTAACATATAATATTTGCTCTTATGATATATCTCTGATGTTCTTATGCGATGCTTAATATTTGCTCTTATGATATATTTCTGATGCTCTTATGCGATGCTTAATATTTTGCTCTGATCTTAGGATATATCTGTTATGCTTTTATGATGCGACGCTTGATCTTATGCTATGTTACAATGATGCTCTGATACTTTTCTGCGCTAGTTAAAGTTTTGCGAGATTTCTTGATAAAGTGCCTGCTGCGATGATTATCTGCTGCTTGAATTATGTTTGAAAATGCGCACTTAGGCAGCGGGAGCACACTTACGGTAACTTAATTTTGCACTCATGATATACGTTGAGTACGACATGAGATATCTGCACTTAGACAGGGGGAGAAAATTAATTCATGATATATCTCTGCATGCCATATAGATAACTGCACTAAGGTAGGGGGAGCAAATATGTATCATATGTGATTAGGAAATATCATATGCTTTGTTTTATGATTATGGAACATTAGACATATGCGCTAGGACTTAAGTGATCGAATATGCTTACATGTTTCCTGCTGCATCAATTACATGTCATCATAAAAAAGGGGAGAATGTTGACCTTTTTAATCCATGAGTGTTAGAGAGTTTTGATGAACTATGTAATTGTAATGACGTTAGGTCTATAAATTAAGCAATTCGATGAATGATCAACATAATGTCTAGGTACATGATAATATTTAACCATGCATGAATTATGAGCTATAAAATGGTTAAAATGTCAAATCTCTGATTCACATGTGATTCTGTTATTTATTGGTGAAACTATGTTATTGCATGTTATAGACATCTCATATGATAAGATATATCGTTCTGTGTTATTTATGGAAAAACGTGTGAGATATCCTACCGGATTATATATGGCAAATATGCTGTCTAATATGGAAAGTGATATATTATTGAGAATCGTTTATTCCGGAGTGAGACTTGCATCTACCAAAATTTGATTGCATCCCGCTCAATTAATTCTGCGAAATCGATCTGATATCTTTCATTATACTGATTAGGTATTATAATTAGAAAGATTTGATTGATTGACTTTGTGGATAAGATGCAAACATATGGTATGTGCTTAAAACGGATATGATTTTTAGAAAGTTAAGCAATTCGAATACATATGCTCTGATCTGATCTATGTGCTAAACATGGTAAATATATTGATTTATGGAAAATGTTTGATTAGTTGCTATCTCATGTGCTAAACATGGAAAGTAATCTGGATTGACTTATTCTATATACTGATAGCTGGGAATCACATATTGAAAATTCTGTTATGGTAGATATAATTCGAAATAATTGAATATGCCTTGAGAATGAATCTGTGCCTTTATATGGTATGTAATCATGCTTTAATGAGCTTATGACCATTATGAACATTTATTGTGAGCATGATCTACGTGACATATTGACTACTCGAAAATTGCATGGATTATATGCTAAATTTGGTGATTAATATTATGATCTGATTTTCCATGTAAGTGATTGATTGAAAAGGTTTATATATGAGCAACACTTCATATTTTTGAGTCACTTAGAATTTGCGAACATACGACAACGAGAGTTTTGAGCAGAAACATTATTGAGAGAATTCTGAGCGTTCATTTGCGATAGCTTTCTGCCTACCTGAGCGATCACTTGCGAAGTACTGACTGTATTGCGATATTCCAACCTCCCACCATATATTCATCTTCGGACGTATGGCTTCGGACGTGAGCAATACCAAGGAAGCAAGGTCGACGTTTACGCACACGTGAAGGGAAGGACGAGTTCTGGGGGCCCTTCGGTAGCCAGCTGTGTTCTGATAGGAGTTGGAGATTTCCATAAACGAAACTCGGCGTGTGGTAACCTAGTGTGTCTAGTGTTCGACTTGTTTCGGTTGTGTATTGGGCTAATCAATCAGTTTTGTATCCAGCTAAGGTGCATTATAGTGATTGGTTAAACTCTTGAGGAGTAAGTCTCAAGTAGAGGAGTAAACCCTAGTTGGGGATATAACCTCTATAAAAATTCTGTATCGCATTTACTTTACAGTTATTTCCTTTTTGCGGTGAGAAAGACTCGACACACATCTGACGTAACTACGATATGCATTGGTAGGCATCTCCAAGTCACTACATCTTAGGATTTGTGAAAAGAAGAAGCATATTTTATAAGCTAATTCACCCCCTCCTCTTAGGCACGTGGTATCTTCAACAACATATTCCAGTTAAGCACAAGATCACATATATTCGCTTATTTCAACAACTCATTATGCTTAAGCACTTAAACGAACAATTGGACATACTTAAACATCATGCTTCATACATATTGAATTTTCTAAGTTGTACCGCCCAATTTACATAATTACTAGGAATAATCAAAACTCTCATAAACATTGGACCAAAAAGGTCAACAACAATGGAATCATATGTTGATATATGAACCAACTCTCCTTTCATGGTTGTTCGATAGCGAAACAAGAGAAATAGTCGCCGATGAGAATCCGGAGGGTGTGACCAATGTGGTGAGAGGAAATAAGCCTATTGAATGAGAAGATCGATTGGTATTAGAAATCAATAGGTCTTTCCTAAAACCAATTGCTGATAGGAGGAGATAGCCTATTATATATACTAGCTTGAAGAGCTTGTGGGACAAAGCCCACTTCGAATCTCAACACGCCCCCTTGCGTCTGGCATGACGGCCTAACACGTGGGCATATGAATCGGGTGACAGTGAACGGAAGCTCGCTCTCATACCATATCAAGATTTCAAGAACTGGTACTAGAGAGAGAGAGAGAGAGAGAGAGAGAGAGAGAGCTTGAAGAACAATAAGAGAAACTGATGTGTATTATTAATAAGTAACAGACCTATATATATTCGGAATCTAAGGAAATGTCAGAAAGTATCATATACTCGGAATCGGCTAGAGACGTGTGGGTTGAGTTGGAGGAAAGATTTCAAGAAAGTAATACACCAAGATTTTATCAACTTCGACGAGAGTTGACTAGCTTATCGCAAGATCAGTGATCAGTATGTTTATACTTTACCAAATAAAGGCTTAAGTAATTTTAAGCGCTCTTGTTCATGTCGCAAATGCTCGTGTGGAGGAACACAAGAATTAAAGAGGTATTTGAGAAGGATTACATGATAACCTTCTTTGGGGCTAAATGAATCTTCCTCACATACTCGTGGTCAAATTCTATTAATGGAGCCTATGTCGCCGATTAACAAGGTGTTTTCATTAGTTTCACAAGAGAAAGACACAGATCCATTTCGTCCAAATCAGTTGCTGATGACTATTTTCAACACAAGACCTTATTTCCGAAGGATTCACACTTTTCTGCTAGTACACAGCATAGGCTACTAAGAAGCCTCCAATGTATCCAAGAAAAGAATGTGGGAGGCCATTTTGCAGCCACGGTAGTCAATCAGACCACAGGATAAGAGACATGCTATAAGGTTCACGACTTGCCTCCTGGCTACTACAGCAAGCTACACCATGATTTAATCGGATAAATCAAATTATAGACGTTCCTAGTCCTTCACAAAACAGATGTCAAGAATGCATGGAAGGTAATAAGAAATCTGCCGCTGAGAATTTCGTCCATCAATTGAGCCTTTCACAACTACAAAAGCTCAAGGATTTGATCAATCTAACAACATGTGAATCACCTGCCACAATTGCACCAACCAATAAATCTGAAGGTACATGTTTGTCTTTCAATATGATTGAATCAGTTTTCCCGAGGATAATTGATTCAGGAGCATCAAGACGTATATACTGCAAATACGAACTATTAAAATCTATGCATGACATCGAGCCCTCTTATGTGACGTTACCTAATGATATTTCGGTTGCTGCTATAAGGTACGGAATGTTTTGTTTAACACAGGGTTGATTCTTAAAAGTGTCTTATATGTTCCTCTTTTAGATTTAATTTGACATCCATGAGCGTATTAACAGCGGAAAAGCTGTCTCTGTGACTTTCAGTACTAATAGTTTTGTTGAAACAAAGGCTGATGCACAGACTGTTATCTATTTGAATTAGTTCAGACATAATTCTAGAATTAAGTATTTCAGATCATTCAATGCCAAGGAATTGTTGCTCACTGATTTGCTTAAGAATACGGTACGTTACATTAGTTCTCTTGTGTAGACACACCACAAAAATTCTGTGGTGGGAAGGAAACATTAACACTTACTAATGTGGCTAGATCATTAGATTTTCAGTCATGAATCCCAACAATATTTTGTACAGAATGTGTTTTCACAGCGGCATATCTGACAAATAGGACCCTGCCTCATGTGTTAAATAATAGAACTCCTTATGAATTGCTATATAAAAGTCGGTGGAATATTCACAAATGAAAGTCTTTGGTTGTTTGAGTATATTTCCACTTAGTCATCTAACATTAGCATTGAGCCTCGAGCTAAGGCGTGCACATTTATAGGATATCCAAACGGTGTTAAAGGATATTAATATGTGGATCTTCAGACATGAAGTATTGTAATTTTGAGAGATGTAAAACTTCATGCAGATATATTCCATTTCATAATCATGATTTAATATGACTGATAGTCTTCCAGAGAAAGCAATTCAGATTTCTTGCTGCCATCGGCCAGCCAAAACTACACTAGATGTTCAAGATAGGGATTTTGATCATGTTGCTGATGTTGGTGGACATGAGGTAGAACAACAAGAACAACGGCAACACCAAGAACTAAGGAGAACTATAGAGAAAGCAGACGGCCGTCTTCCAGAACTATGTATCCTTTATCAAACTATCTATAATAAGATAAGTTGTCTAATAAATAGAAGAATTATGTAATGAATATTTCAGCAAAAAAGAACCAACATACTATCACCGGTTGTGTTAAAAACATGAATGGAAGGAAGTTATGCGTGAAGAGTTGGAGGCCCAGGAAAGGAAGCAAACACAATTCAGACGGATGCATTGGGCGGTATGAAGCCCGACTAGTAGCGAAGGGTCACAAACAAGAAGAAGAAGTTGATTTTATTGACACGTTCTCACAAATGAGGTGTTGCTATCCATTCCTCTTCTCAAAATGGTATTTGCATCAATTAGACGTTAATAAGATTTCTTAATGGTGATTTACTTGAAGAGGTTTATATGGAATTACCCCTAGGATATGACCAGATAATATTAACATACAAAATCGAAACTAGTTTGTAAGTTGAACAGGTCGATTTATGGCTTAAAGCAAGCTCAAGGCACTAGAGTCAAAATTTCCACATTCCTTGACTGATTTTGGATTCAAGAAAACGAAGTCAGATCACTCATTAGTCACAAGGGCAAAGGACAGAGGTTATTGAATTGTTGGTTGTTATTGCATTGTTGGTTTACGTTTATGATATAGTTTTGGCTTGTCCTTCTCTTAATGTGATTATGATGTTAACATTTATTTACATGGAATTTAAATTAGAGACCTGGGTGAACAAAGTTTCTTCTTGGCCTAGAAGTCATGCAAAATTCGACAGCTTGCGTTTCACGAAGACAGTACACTTTAAAGATACTCGAGGACACCAGCTACTTAGCTTCCAAACCTGGTCGTACCCCGATGGATCCTAAACTTATAATTACAAAATCAGATGGAGAATTGTTGGATGATCCATCTCAATATCGAAGGTTAATCGGCAGGCTCTTGTACCTCACTTTTACAAGGCCAGATATTACGTTTGTGGTACATAAGCTTAACCAATAGTTGCTGAGCGGAGAAGATCGCATTGTACATCGTCTGTTCGGATACCATATTAGGAATATATGGGTCCTTCCTAAAACCAATTCAATTATCCGATGTGAACAAAGCCCACGTAGAATCTCAACAATTGGCAAGGTTTAAATGTCATAATAAAATAAGTCTATGTCAATTTACTAAATTATTTGGGTCAGTCTCCAATTAGATTAGAGGTATTAGAGGATGCCTACGCTCTAGGCGGAGTCTTTTCGGTACAAGAGCCCAAACGATAATGGTATATTTTTATCTAGCACGATTTTAGTTAATTTATAATACAATTATTTTATTCGTATGAAATGAGGAAATGGATGTTGCGGTGGCACGAACCGGCCTGAAGAAAATAACTCTGGAGTAGATATCTGCATAGTTCATGAAAGTGCAGAGGGATCAAAATGGGGGCTCTCACTGGTACAGAACCTCTAATAGGCGTCCCACTATAGGAGATAGTTTCTAGAAAGCGTCGCTTATTTGACATGCGGTGGTATTTTAGTAATTAAATACAAGTTTTTAAAAATCGGTTGTTAGTAAAGAAAAACCGTCGCTCAGATATTAAGTGTCTGTTTTTTAAACCCGACGGTTTACCATCAGCGTCGGTTACGTTTAACAAATAGCATATTACAAGAATAAGGGTCGGTTGCCAATATTACAGGAATAAGCGTCGGTTACGTTTGGCAACTGACGCTTATTCTTAATATAAGGACGCAGCTGACCTCTTCTTTCTTTTACTTTCCGCGAACAAAAAACCCCTCAAATTGATTTTCTGAAAAACTTCCGTGATTTCGCAGGGCTTCACAATGATAGGACAGCGACTGGTCTTCAGTAAAGGCGTATAAGTCCGTCATTCGTTCCATTTCAGTTTTTACCCCGAATTTTTTAAATGATTTTGTCGAATTTAAGCTGTTATTTTGTCTAATCTTTCATGAATTTCGACAATTTCTTATTGTATATGTTGTTATCGTTATAAATACGTAACTAATCGATGTATGATTTTAGGATTTTTTAATTCGCAATTAGGGTTGGGCATTACAGTAATTATTTTAACTATGTTAAATGTTCTTGTGTTTCTTCAAATGAATACGTGTTTATCGTTGCAATATATGTTTATGGCTTCTTATAAGCTTAGCTAGCATTTCAAAATTTGCTCATTAGGAGGAGATCGTGCATGGTCCTTGTCTTGGGACTGTTCTTAGACATTTACTATCGCTTTAGGTTGTACATTTGTGGTTAAACTTCGATATTGATGAAGGAGTTTGTTTCATTTTGCTAAAATGTTCTCTGGGTAGACATATGACTTGGATATATATCCGTTCCTTATTTTTCGTCTACTTGGAGAACTACGGGGAATGCTGTCGATTTTTTCTTCAATATGGAAGCTCGAACATGTATTTACTGGTGATAGTGAATGTTTAGGATGTGTTACGTTGGAGTGATAAAGACCCTGAAAGGCTGTTTGTCGATTTATGTGAATTATGCTTGCTTGTGCGAATTATTCGTAAAAATTTCATTGCTATGTTCTTGTAAATGGATCGGAGTGGATATGTAGTAATCGAACAATAACTAAAATTTTTAATGGCGTAGAGGAATTTATGAAATGTGCGGAACAGAATAGGAGAAAAAGAGGCAATCGAAGATTCATATCCGTGTCGCAATTGTAATAACTTACGGTGGTGGAATAGTGTGACTGTTAGGGAACATCTTATAATTACCGATTTTAAATCTGTATATACTAGTTGGATATGGCACGTGAGACCGTCACTAAAGCTAGTTGTTTTGGGGGAATCAAGTAGTAAATTAGTGCCACAAATGCAGTCAACGATGTTGTTGTTGACAGTTGATGAAAAGGGTCGTATTGAGGACATGCTTCGCGATTTCTCGTGGAAATATGTCCAAATTACGAGTAGTGAGAAATCATGTTATGGGTTTATTGAAGAAATCATTGAACTTGCCTACAAAAATGACGTCAAATTGTTTTACTGCGATGTCAATGGTTGGATAACAGACTAGGCGTTCGATTGATCCTGAGTTAGGATACAAAATGCTTGACTTATACAAGGTGGGGTATGCTGTTGATCCATTTTATTCTTGCAACACAAGCTAGACAAGTGTTCTACGTTCGAGATCTCCTAATACTGATTGGCATATGTCTTTCAAGTCAAAAGGCGTGTTTTTAACATTGGCTTCACGATATCGAGGATGAAGAAGAGACAACACATTTCCTTTTCCTACCAGTGTAGAACTAGTTCCAATTGTAGAGACGATGTAACTTGTCGTCGATACACTACTTCAAATCACAACGAAGGACTATATTGCTGATAATTTTTGTAAGCGTATATTATATCTTTTTTATGTTCGTTATCTAATATTTGGTGCGATTAATAATATTTGATATAAATTTATAATTTCTGAATAATCCAGGTATTATGTATTGCACGAGATGTCTTCAAATCCTACGACTACTTCGGGGGGGACTTACTCGAGCGGGTCGAAGAGGCGTACAAGAGGGCCGTACAGTATTAAACATTTACGGAGGTGATTAGATGCTGAGCCATCTGTTTGTCCATTACAATTCAGCCATTATGGCGAAGTCATTTGCCCAGACAGGTCAACAAGAGCGTCATTCAGCAACTACCTACATTGGTCGGGTTACGAGGTCACAAGTGACGGACTTCGTCATGGATTAGCGCCATACAGATGTGGGACTTAAGGACGCGCTTTGGGAGGACATTAAGTTAAAAAGGTTTATATATGTACATTAAGAACTTAAGAACGAGCTTTAGTGATATCTCGAACTTTGGTTTGCAGCGTATGTGGAACTTTCCTAATGATCCTTCCATCAAGGCAATGTTATAAAAAACGCAGGTGAGTTGCGAAAAACTGGAAGAATAAATTCAATCCAAAGGAAAGCGTGAAAGGGCCAAGTTTGGATGACGAGTAACGATCACATAGATCATGCGAGGTTGGTTCATGGAGGGGATATAAGGCGAGCCCCCCCAGTTTCAGGTAAATATTTATCCATTTCACTATATTTATAAATAATATATCATATAGTTTGACTTCTAAATATTCAGGGTGATTAGTGAAAAAGCGAGAGACAGTCAGTCTCACAACATTTATCCATACCATCTCGGCACGAGGGGTTATAGAAGACTGATGGCTGAGTGGGCAACAGAGGATCCACTAGACATATTGTTGACTTTCCTGCTCACTTGGTTCCTCTTTGGTGCATGGGAAATTAAAGAACGAAAAATTTCATCCGAGCCTGCACAAAGAAAAGGGATGATGGAGGTTATGTCATGATTGTGGCGCAACGAGGGATCTATTCGAGAAAATGTAAGTGATAGTCGAAAAATTTCCTCTTAATTTCACACATTTATTATTACATTAAATATGTATTTTACTAATATATTTGGTACAGACACTGGTGCATGAGCAGCAGAGTCAAGGAGAATTTGTACCCGTCAGGCAACATGCTACATTGTCCAAAGTTTTAGGAAAAACCCGATCACCCCGGCGAGTTAGAGCCATCAGGAAGAATGAGAGTGTTCGGCAAGCCATCCGAGACTTCGAGGGGGCTAAGAGACGAGATAGATGTCAAATACTTCTATGGATCAGATG
>JAPQWV010003412.1:0-41918 GCA_027422505.1 Craterostigma plantagineum
CGTCACTGCCGCCACTTCAGCGGCGTTGACTACTTCGTTCATCTGTCGCATGGGAAAGAGGAGGTAGACCTCGGCCCATTTGCGTTTTACGTTACGTTTTGCACCAAAACTAGACGTTGTCTAGAGCATCTTCAACTTCAAGCGTGACGTTTTGCAGTAACTGTTACATTTTGTAGTAATACCCACTGGTGCATGTTATATCCGATTTTCGAACATCATTCTTATATATATATCAGTCTGAGAAAGAATGGAGGCACCCAACGATGACGGTACAGTTCATGGCAAAACGTCGCAGTTCCTAGGCAAAACGTCGTTGTTCCTCGGTAAAAATGTCGCTGTTCCTGCGCAAAAAAGACGACAATCGTGTGGTGACCGTGGAGAAAGCATTGGTTGGGTTGAGTGAAGTGTTTATCAGAGGCAAGTGCTTTGGTGAAGAATGTTCTGCATATGTTTCGCAAAAACCGTCGCAACGGTTTGTGCCCCTGTGCAAAACGACCAACCTACGTGCGAGTGAGGTCAACAATTGTTCGTCAAGGCCCTTGCTGCCAGCAGAAAATCATGAATACCACGCATCGTAGCCTCCGTGCCACCCACATAGCCCCAATTGTCCAAGCTCAACCGTTTGGCAGTGGTGCAGCCCCATTGTCTTGCACTCTAGCAATTCGTTGATCATTTCGAGCCTCCATTCTTCTTTCTGCGATGAACCCCGAGTGTTTTTTTCGTCGGATGGAACTCTGAGTAGTTCGTTGGAAATTTGTAAAACCGCTCAGTCAACATTTCAATGAAGGGTCTAATAGGCTTGAATGAATCGAGCTTACAGTAGAAAGCCCTAATAATTAATTAATTAATTATTTTGGGGGACGCAATAGATGATGCCAGAACGCATTGGTCGTGAAGCCAACCACGTCAGCAGCGTGGCAAAACCCACATCAGCCTTCGCATGGGAAAGAAGAGGTAGACTCGGCCTATTTGCGTTTTACGTTGTGTTTTTTGCAGCACAACTGACATGGTCTAAGAGCATCTTTCCACTCAAAACGTGAATGTTTTTGCAGTAACGGTTACATTTTTGTAGTAATACCCACATCTTGGTGCATGTTATATCTAGGATTTTCGAACATCATGCTTATATATATAAGTCTAAGCAGGATTTAACGATCAATCCCCAAGAAGGTCTTTTTTTCCACGGTCGAATTCTATTGGGCTATAACTTGTCGACTTGGGCCCATTTGTTGTTACATGGTCTAAGAAGGCCCAAACTGCATATTGGCAATTTGCAGGCGTTAAATTGCAGAAGACCCTCAAACCATCAACTATTTGCTTAATGTTGCTCAATGCGATGCAAATTAGCACTCTAACCCGATACGATCCGTCCACTAATCTCGAAAAAGAAGTATACTAGTATATACAATAGATTGTCTGCGGTTGTTTTTCCTGATGAGCGTTACATTACATTACACGCGTTAAAAATGAAGTTTTGTCTTACCATATATTTGGTTTTATTTTTCATATAAACTGTTTTGTCCCAGCTATGAATCGTTCCTTAATCGGGAAAGAATCTTCTGCATATGTTTTCGCAAAAATCCGTCGCAACGGTTTGTGCTCCTATGCAAAACGACCAACCTACGTGCGGTGAGGTCAACAATTGTTCGTCAGGGCACTTACTGCCAGCATAAAATCATGATACCACATGCCTTAATTTTTGATGTTAGAACGCAATGGTGGTTTGCCGTCTAAGGAGAAACAGCGAATTCCATCAACATTCCCAATCCCATGATAATGCTGTAAGAACGAATACTGCTACTAACTCTCCCCGCAGAGGACAACTGACTAGCGACGATGAAGTTAATATGTCGGTGCGATCAAACGCTTAATAACGTCTCAAAGGAGTGGCTCAAACAACAGCAACACTTCTCATCATTCTTTAGAAGAGCAGGTCAAGAATGGACTTTTTTTCTCCGAACAGAATGCTTTCTTACATTTATGTAGCTAATGCTTTTTCCTCGTCAATTTGTGGTCAGGGTTTACTTGGGGAAGATGATTTCTTCGCAGAACATAATGAACGACGACATAATAAAGCTCGACGAAACGCCAAGCATACTAAAACATGTGTCAGAGATGATGGAGATGCAACCCAATTCATCTACTCCTCATGGGACGACGGCTAATAGACTCTCAAGCTTAGAAGGAAGAACTCTGACGATCGAATTCAGGTTCGTAAAGAGAATGTGCAACGCAAAGATGGTCCGAAAAAAACAGAGAGGAAACTCGTAGAAGGGTTTTATATGTGCTTGTCTGTGTAATCTGTTTTTCTTGCATGTAAATGTATGCTAGACTTGCCATCTCGTAGAATACTCAAGTAGATAACATGTTTTTTTTCTTTTTTTCAAGGGAGTGCGTCTTAGTTTTTGTAATATAGTAACTACTGCAGTCTGTAGTCTGTAGTCTACATAAATGAAGCAATGTGTTTCTCTGTTGTAAAAAAATGATACGTACTCAAAGACGATTTTTTGCCAATCATAACTTCAAGGCGAAAGGTAAGAAAACGTATTAAATTAACAAATCCCACCAGTCGAAGTTCATCTGCCCGACCACTTAGAGAAGTAAAGATTGTTTTTTTAGTACAGCAAAAGCTTTGATTTTTGAAACATGAACGACGAAGGAAAGTATCCGCGAGTCAATTGACCAATATTTGGGTAGCGTACCATTATTACATTCAAACACAAGAAAACGTGGAAGCTTTATCCGATTTGTATTTTGACTCGGCATACTATTTCCATATCATTATCACAGTCAAATTGCTCGCTTCGGACGCGTTGAACGCAGACCACAGTTACATTGCACTTGCATTATTTTATTATTTTAAATGAAATGTAAGTCACTAACGACGACGACGAATGCCTGCCGAGCCCACTGCGCCGCCGCCTGCCGCCTGCCACGACGAAGAAGCCGCCGCGAAGTCGTTTGTCCCAAGCGAGACGCTGCCCCGTCGTGCGCCGCCCTGCCCCGCCGCGCCGCTCTGCCCCGCCGCAATTCGTTGATCATTTCCAGCCTCCATTCTTTCTGCGATGAAACCCTGAGTGTTTTTTTTCGTCGGATGGAACTCGGAGTAGTTCGTTGGAAATTTGTAAAACCGCTCAGTCAACATTTCAATGAAGGGTGTAATAGGCTTGAATGAATCGAGCTTACATTAGAAAGCCCAATAAGAATTAATTAATTAATTAATTATTTTGGGGGACGCAATAGATGATGCAGAACGCATTGGTCGTGAAGCCAACCACGTCAGCGGCGTTGACAACAACGTCAGCCGTCGCATGGGAAAGAAGAGGTAGACTCGGCCTATTTGCATTTTACGTTGCGTTTTGCAGCACAACTGGACATGGTCTAAGAGCATCTTCAACTCAAAACGTGAATGCGTTTTGCAGTAACGGTAACATTTTTGTAGTAATACCCACATCTTGGTGCATGTTATATCTAGGATTTTCGAACTTCATGCTTATATATATCAGTCTAAGCAGGATTTAACGATCAATCCCCAAGAAGGTCTTTTTTTCAGGGGTCGAATTCTATTGGGCTATAACTCGTCAGACTTGGGCCCATTTGTTGTTACATGGTCTAAGAAGGCCAAACTGCATATTGGCAAATTTGCAGGCGTTTAAATTGCAGAAAGACCCTCAAACGATCAACTATTTGCTTAATGTTGCTCAATGCGATGCAAATTAGCACTCTAACCCGATACGATCCGATCCACTAATCTCGAACAAGGAAGTATACTAGTATATACAATAGATTGTCTGCGGTTGTTTTCCTGATGAGCGTTACATTACATTACACGCGTTAAAAAATGAAGTGTTTTTCTTACCATATATTTGGTTTATTTTTCATATAACAGTTACTTTTGTCCCAGCTATGAATCGCTCCTTAACCGGGAAGAATCTTCTGCATATGTTTTCGCAAAAATCCGTCGCAACGGTTGTGCTCCTGTGCAAAACGACCAACCTACGTGCGAGTGAGGTCATCAAATTGTTCGTCAAGGCACTTGCTGCCAGCAGAAAATCATGAATACCACGCATCGTAGCCTCCGTGCCAACCACAATAGCCCCAATTGTCCAAGCTCAACCGTTTGGCGGTGGTGCAGTCCCATTGTCTTGCACTCTAGCAATTCGTCGATCATTTCCAGCCTCCATTCTTCTTTCCGCGATGAACCCTGAGTGTTTTTTTTTCGTCGGATGGAACTCTGAGTAGTTCGTTGGAAATTTGTAAAACGCTCAGTCAACATTTCAATGCAGGGTTTAATAGGCTTGAATGAATCGAGCTTAAATCAGAAAGCCCAATAAAATTAATTATTAATTAATTATTTTGGGGGACGCAATAGATGATGCAGAACGCATTGGTCGTGAAGCCAACCACGTCAGCGGCGTTGACAACCACGTCAGCCGTCGCATGGGAAGAAGAGATAGACTCGGCCTATTTGCGTTTACGTTGCGTTTTGCAGCACAACTGGACATGGTCTAAGAGCATCTTCAACTCAAAAACGTGAATGCGTTTTGCAGTAACGGTTACATTTTGTAGTATACCCACATCTTGGTGCATGTTATATCAAGTTCGAACATCATGCTTATATATATCAGTCTAAGTAGGATTTAACGATCAATCCCCAAGAAGGTCTTTTTTTCAGGGTCGAATTCTATTGGGCTATAACTCGTCGGACTTGGGCCCATCTGTTGTTACATCGTCTAAGAAGGCCCAAACGGCATATTGGCAAATTTACAGGCGTTAAGTTGCAGAAAGACCCTCAAAACATCAACTATTTGCTTATGTTGCTCAATGCGATGCAAATTAGCACTCTAACCCGATACGATCCGATCCACTAATCTCGAACAAGGAAGTACACTAGTATATACAATAGATTGTCTGCGGTTGTTTTCCTGATGAGCGTTACATTACATTACATTACACGCGTTAAAAAATGAAGTGTTTTCTTACCATATATTTGGTTTTGTTTTTCATATAAACTGTTATTTTTGTCCCAGCTATGAATCGTTACTTAATCGGAAGAATCTTCTGCATATGTTTCGCAAAAATCCGTCGCAACGTTTTGTGCTCCTGTGCAAAACGACCAACCTACGTGCGAGTGAGGTCATCAAATTGTTCGTCAAGGCACTTGCTGCCAGCAGAAAATCATGAATACCACGCATCGTAGCCTCCGTGCCAACCACAATAGCCCCAATTGTCCAAGCTCAACCGTTTGGCAGTGGTGCAGCCCCATTGTCTTGCACTCTAGCAATTCGTCGATCATTTCCAGCCTCCATTCTTCTTTCTGCGATGAACCCTGGGTGTTTTTTTTGTCGGATGGAATTCTGAGTAGTTCGTTGGAAATTTGTAAAACCGCTCAGTCAACATTTTCAATGCAAGGTCTAATAGGCTTGAATCAATCGAGCTTACATCAGAAAGCCCAATAAAAATTAATTAATTAATTATTTTGGGGACGCAATAGATGATGCAGAATGCATTGGTCGCGAAGCCAACCACGTCAGCGGCGTTGACACCACGTCAGCCGTTGTATGGGAAAGAAGAGATAGACTCGGCCTATTTGCGTTTACGTTTGCGTTTTGCAGCACAACTGGACATGGTCTAAGAGCATCTTCAACTCAAAACGTGAATCCGTTTTGCAGTAACGGTTACATTTTGTAGTAATACCCACATCTTGGTGCATGTTATATCTAGGATTTTCGAACATCATGCTTATATATATCAGTCTAAGCAGGATTTAACGATCAATCCCCAAGAAGGTCTTTTTTTTCAGGGATCGAATTTATGGGCTATAACTCGTCGACTTGGGCCCATTTGTTGTTACATGGTCTAGAAGGCCCAAACTGCATATTGGCAAATTTACAGGCGTTAAGTTGCAGAAGACCCTCAAAACATCAACTATTTGCTTAATGTTGCTCAATGCGATGCAAATTAGCACTCTAACCCCATACGATCCGATCTACTAATCTCGAACAAGAAAGTACACTAGTATATACTTCCTCCGTCCACTAATTTTATCACATTTTTACCATTTCGGCCGTCCCACTAATTTTATCACAGTTCCTTATTTAGCAAACAAACTATCACAAACACCAATATAATAATATTAAATATTCTTAAAAGACGTGTCAAAATATACACTTTATTACCTTTTCATTGTACTATATTATTATAATAATAGAACCTTAATATCCGTGTCGATCGACAAATGTGATAAAAATCACGGGACGGAGGGAGTACAATAGATTGTCTGCGGTTTGTTTCCCTGATGAGCGTTACATTACATTACACGCGTTAAAAATGAAGTGTTTTTCTTACCATATATTTGGTTTTGTTTTTCATATAAACTGTTACTTTGTGTCCCAGCTATGAATCGTTCTTAATCGGGAAATTTAATTCACGCATTTTTCAGTCTAATCAGTAATTTGAGGTTGATTATCATAATCCGGTTTTAGATCGACTCATTATGAACCATTCGGACATTAGCATCGTGATGGAACATGAATTTGAGATAGGTTTTTTTGTTAATTTCCGACCTCTTCTATCATTACCTTTCGCTGATTATCGTTGATAATTATCGACAATGAAGAATTCAGGTACTTCTTAACCATTATCATCAGGCTCGTCGCGTTTGTAATATGATTTTCGATTGATCGCGTGGGAACGTTGATTATAGTTGCGTTGTGAAGGGAAGTGGCATTTCAGTGTAAATTTCGCTGCTGTGAAGGATATTTAAGTCTTTTCAACGAAAGTAGGTCCTTAAGCCTAAGAAAACTTAGCATGGGTAATTCGCTCTTACTTAAACATATTTGGGTCGTGAATCCTAAGGAAACTATCGAAAATAGGTCTTATACTTAATTTTAACTATATATAACACGTATGCCATGTCAATCATCAACAGTGTATAATGATAGCAAGATTCATTGTCTTGCGTGCAATAACTACTTAACTCCACATATTTTATAATATATTTGGTTATAGTACTATTTTTTTTTTTTAATAATTTATTGAAGTACATATCAAAATGTGAATTGATGTACTAGCTTTTTTACATCATTTATTTGTTTCTCCTCTTCGAGGAGATATATTTTTATTTCCATGTTTGGTTGTATTTATCTTGGAGTTTTTATTTTTAATGTTTTGGTTAGAGAATAAACGAGATGCAACATTTCCATATTATTATTTGATGCCGCCGAAAAATGGATCTACCGCGTTGGACGACTAACGAGCGTTTCCCGCCTTAATGCCGCCGCGAATGTTGCCTGGAGACTTGAAAACAGGATAAGGTTTGGGGGTCGTTTGCCCTCTTGCCTAAGTCAAGAGGGTATTTTCCGTGTTCCAGGCTTGAAGTAACATAAAAATGGCGTGCTCAAGTGTGTGCGTGAGTGATGAATTGAGCAGAGTAACGGCAGGATACGTAAGAAATCGATACCTGAATTAGAGGTGGCTCGTGGTATTTATAGAATCTCGGTCGTGGGTGGTCTTTTGAGCGGTTATGACCCACTTCCTTGTTTTCCGGGTTCGGCTTGGTTCAGTTTCTCCTTTCCCCACGACCACACGTTCTTGACTCTCGACGGTTGTCCCTGGCACGATCCGGTAATGCCAATATGGGAAGATCGTGGCGGTTCTTAGGCTGTTCAATCAAGTTCCCCGATACAGACGCCACCCTCGGGGTCAGCCTTTCTCCCGAGGACGTCGCGCTCTAATCATAGGAGGCACCTCTGAGGGGTGCCCTATGATCAGGTATCCTCGGCCGGTTTTCCCGACAACGGGTTCGGTAAAAATCCCTTTGGTCTCTAGGGGTCTTCGTCGTGGATCTTTCTCTGTTGACTCGGACTTTATCCTTAGGCTCGGGTTATCGAGCCTGAGACCCCTGGGGGGCAGGACTCACTTTTCGGGTTGGGTGGTTCGGCTTATTGGGAAGAATTGGTTATTTTGCCGTGGGTCGGTAAGACCCGAGGGTAACAATACTCCCCCCTTCGAACAGTCCAAAAGAGTATGGTAAATGGTGAATTTGGACGTATTGTGTGGTCTCGGCAAAATATCCGAGTCGGTAATGTCTTGAAGGGCGACTGCGATGTGTATTGTGATCGCGTTCTTCCCTGCGCTATGGGCTTTGGAACCGTTTTCTCCTACGTGCCACGCGTCGTCCTCTCATTGGCTGGCTGCGATGGGACCTCTGGGCGGGAGTTTTCGCGCCTCTTCCCAGGTTGACGCGGATCGTCAAGATTTCTCACGCGGATCACGCAGCACGTCGATCTGATCTAGATCCAAGGGTTCGGATTCATCGCATGGGGCCTATATATACCCCACTTCCTTTGTCATTTCTTCTCTTCTACTTCTCTCACTACAATCTCTCTACGTGAAGTTCCCGAGTTCCCGAGTTCTCCAGCTTTTCTCGAGCTTTTAGGGTTTTGTAAGTCTTCTCTTCTTCACCTCTTCTCCATTCTGCAATTATGTCTTTCGCGAGCTCTAGTGATAGTTCCCGCATAGCTTCGGGTAGTTTTGCTGGGGGGTCGGGTAGGTCTAGCAGCGTCAGCTCGGGTAGTTCTTCTGACAGTGATAGTTCTTCTCGTGAGGGCCTTGGGAGCTCCATGATTAAAGTGGTGGGTAGTCCCCAAGGGAGCCCTATAGTTAGCGTGGGGGGTAGTCCTCAGGTTAGTGCCGAGATCCCGAGGGCTCATTCTTTAAGTTTGGGGAGGGTTCCGCGAGGGCCTCATCCCTAGATTCTGAGGCCACCCATTCTGCCCGTGCCCCGTCACAACACCGTGTCGCTAGGGAGCCAACTCCGCCCTATGAGGATGATTTTCCCAGTTCAGGTGCATATCGCCGAGCCTTCAGTGTCTGGATTGGGGAGGTCGAGGCGTTTAGGGCTAGTCGCGAAGGTATCCGCTGGCATCAGATCAAAGTCTCTACGTTCAAATCCTCCGACCTCCCTAAGCTAGCGTCTCTGTCTGGTCTTCCCATCGATTTTGAAGTTAGAATTCCCTCTCCCACCGACCTAGCCAGCAGTCCTCCCGAGGGCTTTGGTACTTATTTTTTTGATCAGGTCGAGATGGGTCTTAGATTCCCTCTGCCTCGTTTTCTTGTGAATGTTTGCAAATACTTTGGTATTTCTCCAGCTCAACTAGCTCCGAACTCTTTTAGCCTTCTCCTTTCTCTTGCCATCATTCTTAGTCATTTCCGTTACGAACCCTCGGTCTCTATGATTTCTGCTTTCCTAAAGTTGAACAAAAAGGAAGAGGGGAAATTCTTCTTCTCCCCTTTCCGAACTCCCATTCTCATCCGAGGCAATCCCTCATCCCACAAGGGTTGGATGAGTAAATATTTTTTTGTTAGGCCCTCGGCAGATAGCGGCGAGTCGGAACTAATTCCTTTTTCTTGGAATGACAACCCCTCAATCTCTCATCCTCTCCCACCCGAGCCATCCACTAAAATAGATGCCTTCTTGGATAAGGTGGGTACCCGGCGATATTTCGCCAAAAAACTCCGTGATGAAGAGCTTCTTTACGCCCACGGTTCTCCTCCAAAGGCGTCCGTCTCACCCGAACCCTAGGTATACAGGAAGAGTCCCGACGTGTCGTGCCTTCGGTCTAGTTTTTATCGCGCTAAATCTTCTAACTCTCTATTTTCTTTCGCAGCTGAAAGGATGTCTTTGGCGGAAGTTATTGCTATCACCGACGAGGAGGATGAAGATCTTCCTCAGCAACACCTGCCTCGTTCCTCCCCGCAGACCCGATCCAAGGGCAAAGGGAAGGCCCCCGCTTCATCCTCGGGGGTGAAGAAATCTGCCCCCAAGAGAGCAGCCTCTTCTCAAGGGGTTCAGCGAAAAAATCGCGGACCTCTTCGGGTAGAGTTGATCCCTAGGCCTCCGAGGGTCCACTGCTCTGGGTGGGGGTAAACAACCTGCTTTCTTTGCGATCCTCCGAGGAAGGATTGCTGGGAATTCCTTCGGGAATTCCCGAATGATGAGAACAGAAAGTATACTCAAGCCCTTTCTCAAGCGGATCTCCGGGGTATCCTTGGCGTCTCCCTGGGGCAGGTAAGGACTTCCTCTTAGTCGTTTTCGGAGTTTATCAACGACTGATTTCTTTTCCTTGTGTCTTCTCTCCTTAGACTCTTTCTCTAGTTGCCGAATCCTCGAAGCACGTCTCCTACCTCTCCGAACGGAACGTTGTGCTATCCCAAACGGAGAACGACCTTAAAGAAAGATCGAGGAGCTGAAGCGTGATGCCAAGAAGGGAGGAAAAGCTAAAGGAGGAGGCCGCCGAGCTGC
Source organism: Craterostigma plantagineum (assembly GCA_027422505.1). Classification (NCBI taxonomy): domain Eukaryota; kingdom Viridiplantae; phylum Streptophyta; class Magnoliopsida; order Lamiales; family Linderniaceae; genus Craterostigma; species Craterostigma plantagineum. The sequence goes on from JAPQWV010003412.1 coordinate 10,307, forward strand.
AGCGTCATCTTTCTAAGTCAGAGGTGGCTCGGGTCGAGGAGCGGAAGGAGTGGGAGAAGGAGCTGGAGAGGGACTATGTTCCCAAGCGCACCCACCTGAACGACATGAAGACCTTCTTCAAGTGGGGTTTCTACGGCTGTGTCTCCGAGCTTCGGGCGCACGGGTACAATCAGGCGGATCATCCCTTCAGGTTCCTGAATGCCATCAGGACTTTGAAGGAGACCCCCTCCGGGGTTATCTGCCTGAGCCCGGGATGGAAGCGGTCCCTCGAGGACGCGTACCGCGCCGGCTCTGACTGAGACCGCGTCGGGGCCCCAATTCAAGGAGATGCGGGGTGCTTCAGGAGACGAAGATCATGGGGCCATCGGGGATGTCGAGGTTCAGGGTGGTTCGGTCGATGAAGAGATTCGTGAGGAGCGAGCTGAAGAGGACGGGTTGAGGCCGAGGTGGAGGTTGATACTGGGAGACCCGGGGATGTTGCCGGGGAGTGGAGGTCAGGCCGATTCGGCCGTTTAGATGTTTTCTTTTCCCACTTCTCTCTTTTTTTCTTTTCTGTCTCCGGGATGATTGTAATGAACCCTACTATACATATATTTTCTTTTGGGTGTACTGGGCATAGCCCCTCGGGGCGTAATATCTGAATGCAATGCCCTCGGGCTTTTCTTTATATTTCCGCTTCCCTATCCTCCTATTTTGTTAACGAAGTATGTTGCCTCGAGTCATTTAGTCCGATCACATGGCATTACTCCATTATTAATACCCCATATCCCAGGGACATTGACCGTGTCTGGCTGGGGTGAATTCTCCGGCGATTGGCCACCTGAGGAATTGACCAAAGGGTCAGCCTGTCCTCGGTGAAAACATCTTGATGAAACTTCCGAATATCCGCCTCGGGGAGTGCGATATCCCGAGGTACTTGTGGCTGAGGGCTGTTCCGACTTGGTCTTCCGCCCTTCCTAAAAATAGCAAATTCGGCCCAAGCGTCCCAAATATTCCGGAGGCGGTGTACCCAATAATCTAGCAATGGCTATTCAGAACCTGGTCTGTCGGAGATCCGGTGAGAAATCCCAAGAGAATCGCGGATCGAATAGATCTAGTCGTTTTAACTTGAACTAGTTGGCTTCCTTCTCAAGTCTGACTTCCCACTATAAATATAGGAGCCCTTTGCCTTCATTCTCACCGCTTTCTTGTTTTCGTTCTTATAGTCCTTTCTTGTGCTCCGTGATCCCTTAAGCTCCTATGGCTTCTTCTTCCTCTTCCAAGGGTAAGCGCGTTGCTGCTTGTTTCCCTAAAACAGAGCATGTTCCTTTCAATTTGGCGGTTCTTCGAGTCTTCGCTTTGATCGGGCGTAAAGCCCGACCCGGCTTTCAGCGTGAAGTCGCCGATTCCTCGAGGAGATGATGAGGATAAAAGTTATCGTAAGAACCTATCCAGGTGGTCTGCCGAGGCGGAGGAGGCTCGGTCAAAGGTGAACTTCCCGTGGTATCAAATAAATGTGTCAACTCTCAGCCCTCCGCTGCTTAGGGAATGCCTTGAGAGGGCCAGGATTCCTTCCCACTACAAGGTTCAGCTGCCCGGACCCCTGCAAGTGGCGTCTTCGCCCCCTACTGGCTTTTTGACATTCTTCACTGACCAAGTAGATATGGGGTTGAGGTTCCCTATACCCTTTTTCCTTCTTGGCCTTTGTGAAGCCTTAGGCATCTCTCCGGGCCAGATATTTCCTAACTCTTGTAGCTTGCTCCTAGCCTTTGCTGCTGTCGCCCGCAGCCTTAGTTTCCCTCTTACCACCGAACTGATCCTTAATTTCTTCCGCGTGTGCGAGAGGGATGTGGCAAGTTTGTTTTTGTTCCTCCACTGATGTCTTTCATGACAACTTTGCTGCTACCAAAGGATGGATGAACAAGTTCTTCTATGTACGTCCTTCGCCTCAGCACCGAGATCGCCGTTTCTCCTTACTTCAGTGGCGAGATCATTGTCAGGCTTCGGGTAATGACCCCGACGACTATTCAGGCATTCTGGATTCATGGGGGTCGATGGCCGAAGCTTCTCTGTGAAGGAGTTGGTATCTGACGTTCCTGTCGGGGTGGCTGCTTCTCCTCGTGTTCTGGGTATGCTCTTTCCTAACTTTCACTTGTTAGCTCTTCCTTCCTTGACTGTTTCATTCTTTTTCAGTAAGCGATGGTTCGGGTGTTTTGCCCATCCTGAATACCCGGACCAGGGGTGCCTCAGCTCGTGCGCGTACGAGTGGCTGCTGAGCCTTCAGCAGGTATTCCTGAGGGTGAGGCGTCGACTCCACGTCAAGAGGTGGGTCGGTCTAAGCGAGTGAGGCCATCGCCTCCTACGCCTCCTGTTTCTTTTCGCGAAGGTCCCTCTTCATCCCGACCCGCTCTTCACCCCCATTTCCTGTTGGAGAAAGATGGCGAATCTTCTTTGTTATACATGATGAACTTCCTTTCCCCGAGGAGAAGGATTTCGCAAGGAGCTTTCCGATAGTCGTTTCTGGAAAGATTGGGCTTTGCTTTGAGTCAGGTATAATTGTCCTTTCCGTTCCCCGTTTTGTATATCCGTTTTGATTGTTTCCTCTTGTCTTCAGGCGTATTCTTTATCTGTGAGGGGGCTCGGCGATATCGCCTTCAGCAAAAAATGACCGAGTCGGCGCGGTCTTGTAATGTGGAGATGACCATGCGGGTCAGTGAGGAAGCTCAAGAGGTAAGTCGCTTGAAGGATCAATTGGCCAGGCTCAGTTTGAAGTCGGCAAGCTTCACCAGAGCTTCACTCGAAGCGAGAGATCCGTCGCAGTCGAGAATATCAGCCCAACCCTAAACTGGTCCCTATGGAGAAGGTATCCGAGGCGGCTAACATGTACTTCAACTTCGGGTTTCAAGGGTGCTTGTCTCAGATTAGGGCGAATGGCTTCCCGAAAATGCGCATCCTTTCAGCTTCCTAGATCTCGAGGCGGCTTTTATGGCCTTGGCGCCTCGGCGTTCTCCACCGAAGCCAGTGAAGGGAAAAAGCCTTGGGATGAGTTCGAGCTGGGCAAGAGTAGCGATGCCTCTCGAGGAGTCGGTCCCGCCGAGAAGGATTAGTCGGGCGATTTCTTTGGAGTCTAGTTTTTAGTCCTTGCTTATCCCTTACTTTTCGTACATGCCTTTGCTTTTTGACTTTCCTAGCTGCTGTAAATTTGCAGTATTTAAATAAATAAAGGATTTATTAAGTTACCTGAATCGTTGCTCCTTGCATGGTTGCTCTGTGTCCACCTCGTCCGATTTGTATTTTGCGATTGCGGGGTGATTGAGGTCTCTGCCTTGGGCCGGGGGCGTCCCCCCGATCCAAGGAGAGCCTTGGCGATTTCAAGAATATTTCTTGACCTCTAATCTTTCTGAAGGTGGCGCTGCCTCGTGTAGAGGGATATCGCTGTATGCGGTTTATACTACCCGAGGGGTTGTTGTCCCGAGGGGCCTTCTTTGCCTCTAGCTTATATAGAGGTGGCGCTGCCTCGCGTAGAGGGATATCAGTGTGCGCGAAAATATTCTCCCCTAGGGAATGTCTCAGCCTCTCGTAGAGGGATATCAGTGTGCGCAGTTTATATTACCCGAGGGGTTGTTGTCCCTAGGGGCCTTCTTTGCCTCTAGCTTATATAGAGGTGGCGCTGCCTCGCGCAGAGGGATCTCAGTGTGCGCGAAAATATTCTCCCTTAGGGAATGTCTCAGCCTCTCGTAGAGGGATATCAGTGTGCGCAATTCATATTACCCAGGGGTTTGTTGTCCCGAGGGTTTTGAAGTGATTGCCTTCTTAGGAGATGGAATGTCTTCTACCCGGGTCTTCATGTCTTTTAATACTTTAAGTTTTTGCTTGGACGTTCCTCGTACAGAAAGAAAGCGATCTTCATTAATAACTTGGTATAGCTTACATCTCAAAGCGATAGAAGTAAGCTAAAAAGCAATATAAAAATCAAAGGAAATAAATGCATAATGAGGGTACCCCCTCTATTACTTCCGCAGTTTGCGAGCGTTCCACGGGCGATCGAGCTGTTTTCACTGGCGTCCTCGAGATAGTAGGAGGCTTCTCCACTTCCTGACGACGCGATAGGGTCCTTCGAACTTAGACTCTAACTTCTTTCTCCCTTCTTGGTTCAGGATCTCTTTCATCACTAAGTCCCCTTCCTCATATTTTTACCTCGGACTCGGCGATTATAGGACTTAGTCATTCTCCTCTGGTAGGCGGTCATCCTGATGGCGGCTCTTTCTCTCCTTCCTTGTCGAGGTCTTCCACACGGAGCTGATCGTTGTCTTCGGGATAAGTGAGGATTCGGGCAATTTCCATGCCAATTTCCGCGGGCAGTACTGCTTCGCTCCCGTAGACTAGGTGAAAGGAGTCTCATTGGTTCCTTCTCGAGGCGTCGTTCTATATGACCAGAGGACACTTTGAAGTTCGTTGAACCATGATTTATCGAGCCCCTCAAGTCGGTCTTCAATCCTTGTACAATGGTGCGATTGGTCACCTCCACCTGGCCGTTGCTTTGAGGATATGCTACCGAGGTGAAGATTTGTTCTATTCCGAGTTGGTCGCACCACCCTTTAGCTTTTTTCCATGAATTGTCTTCCATTATCGGATACCAGTCTCCTTGGTATACCGTAACGACAGATGATATTTTTCCAAATGAATGCTGTGATGGCTGCCTCGGTGATCTTGGCCTGGCCTCGGCTTCGAACCCACTTCGAGAAAATAGTCCACAGCTACCAGCAAGAACTTCTTTTGGGCACGTTTCCAGAGAATGGTCCGACGATATCGAGTCACCATTGATCGAAAGGGCAGGGGGATGTTACCGACTTCATAGCTTCCGCGGGCATTCTTTGCAGGCTTGCGTGTTTCTGACAACTCAGGCAATTCGGACTGTTTTCATGGCATCTCCCTTCATTGTTGACCAGAAGAACCCGGCAAGGAGTGCCTTTCGCACCAATGCTCGACTCCCGATGCGGCTCCCGCAAATTCCCTCGTGAATTTCCGAAGGACATATTCCCTCTTCCTTAGAAACGCATCGGAGGAGAGGTCCGACGAATGATCTTTTGAACAGTGTCGTGTCGATCAAGGTGAAACGCTGAACCCTTCGTAGGAGTTTGCGAGCTAAGACCTTATCCTCGGGAAGGAGTTTGTGGCGTAGGTATTGGTAAGTCTCGTACCTCCAATCTTCCTGGGCTATATCTGGATCGGGCGCCTTTTGGTCCTCGACCTGCCAGATGGTTAGGACTCTTCCTTTCTTCTCGAGTGGTCCGATGGCGCTGGTCAACTTAGCTATTTGGTCTGCCTTCTCGTTCTGGGCTCGGGTGATTAGAACAATCTGGAGTTCTTCGAAGCCTCCCTTGATATCCTCGAATGCCTTGACGTACTTCTCTATTCTGACCCTTGATGGCAAAGTTTCCTTCTAACTGTTGGACCACGAGTTGAGAGTCCGAGTGCACCACCAAGCGGTGATGCCCATTCTCCGTGCTGCTCGAAGTCCAGCAAGCAGTGCCTCATACTCTGTCTCGTTGTTTGATGCTTTGTAATCTAGCCTAATGGCCAAATTGGTCACCTCTCCCAAGGCAATATGAAAAGTATCCCGACTCCATTTCCGAACTGCAGGAGGAGCCATCCACGAACATCTTCCATGTCTCCTCGGAACCATCCCCGACCATTTCCACCATGAAATCAGCCAAAGCCTGCGCCTTAATTGCAGCCCGAGGCTTGAATTGGATGTCATATTCTCCCAACTCCGTTGACCACTTGATTGCTCTTCCCGAGATGTCCGGTCGAGTGGCGATCTTCCCGATAGGGTGGTTAGTCAATACCACAATTGGGTGCGACAGGAAGTAGGGTCGCAACTTTCTGGCAGTGATGAGGAGGGCCAACAGCAGTTTTTCGGAATTTGTGTACCTCGTCTCGGGGCCCTTGAGGATGTGACTTACAAAGTAGATAGGCTTCTGTACTTTTTTCTCTTCTCGAACCAGTACCGAACTTATGGCCCGAGGGGATGCTTCCAGATAGACTATCAGTTCCTCCCCCGGGTAATGGTTTATTAAGCACGGGCAACTTCTTCAAATATTCCTTCAAATCCAGGAAGGCCTTCTCACACTCGGGTGTCCATTCAAAGTTTTGGACTTTGCGCAACACTTGAAGAATGGCAGACTGCGGTCGGCGGATCGGGAAATGAACCGTGAAAGGGCTGTGATCCTCCCTGTCAGTCTTTGAACCTCATTTAGACTCCGCGGGGACGTCATGTCCATTAAAGCCTTGATCTTGTCGGGGTTGGCCTCGATTCCTCTCCTTGTTACCATGTACCCTAGGAACTTTCCTGAACTGACTCCAAAGGTGCACTTGCTGGGGTTCATCTTTAGGTTGTATCTTTGGGCGGTCGAAAGTGTTTCCTGGACATCGGCCAAGAAGCAGCTTTGCTCTCGAGACTTGATCAGAATATCGTCGACATAGACCTTACATTTCTCCCGATCTGGTCCTTGAAGACTTTGTCCATCAGCCTCTTGTAGGTTGCGCCGGCGTTTTTCAATTCGAAGGGCATGACAGTGTAACAGTAGGTCCTTTCGCCGGTTATGAAGCTTGTCTTCTCTATCTTCCTGGGCGAGTAGAATCTGGTTGTACCCTTGGAAGGCGTCGAGGAAGCAAAGTAGCTCGTGTCCCGAGGTGGAATCCACCAGCTGGTCTATCCGTGGTAAAGGGTAACAATCCTTCGGGCATGCCTCGTTTAGGTTCCGGAAGTCCACACACATGCGCCACTTGCCCGAAGACTTCGGAACCAAGACCACGTTAGAAAGTCATGTAGGAAACTGGACCTCCCGAATGTGGCCTGGTTCGAGAAGTTCCTCGACCTGGTGTCGTGCCTCGGCATCTTTTTCGCGTTGAGATGTCTCCTTTTTTGGAAAATAGGTCGGGTAGTCCGAGAGACATTCAGCTTATGTTCGATGATTCCCGGTCTATGCCCGCCATGTCCTTAGACGCCCATGCGAATACATCCTTATTCCTTTTAACAATCTGATCAGGTCCTCCTTAAGGTCTCGAGATAAACCCTTGAGATCTTGACTGTTCCCTCCGGTGGGTTGATTATTATTTCCTCAGTTTCCTCTTCCTTGTCCTACATTTTAGTTACTCCGATGGTGTATAACATTTCTCTTCCTCTCGGATGATCTTCCCTTCGGGTCCCGGAGGACTTGATCTCTGCGCGAACCTCTTCCACGTATCATTTTCTGGCCATCTTGCGATCTCCCAAAACTTCCCCCACCTTGTCCCCCACGGGGAATTTTATCTTCTGGTGTAGAGCCGAAGCGATGGCCCTGAAAGAGGTCAAGGCAGGTCTCCAAGGATGATGTTGTATGGGCTCGTTCCATTGATGACCATGAATGGCGCCATCCGCGTTTTCCGGGTGTCACCTTTCCCAGGGTGAGTGGGAGATGCAGGATTCCCACGGCCTCGATGCAGTGACCTGTGAAGCCAAACAGAGCCGTTTCCACCTTGTCCATAGAGTATGCTCCCAAGTCCATTTGATCGAGGGCCTTCTTGTATATTATGTTGACAGAGCTTCCATTATCGACGAAGACCTTACCCACGTCATGGTTGGCCACCTCAGCTCGAATGACTAGGGCGTCATCATGAGAATCGTCGCCTCCATGAAAATCCTCGGGACCAAAGCTGATGGTAGGTCCCGAACGCTTACTTCCTACTTTGATTTCAAAGTTTTCCAACCGGCGAACCCCGGCCTTCCTTGCTCGGTTGGAATCCCTCCTGTAGGTCCCCCCGAGATTATGTTCATCTGTCGGGGTGCAGTTCTTTCTGGTGATCTCCGGCGTCCCGTGTCTCTGTTGTCTTGATTTTTTTGAGTGTCGTTCCCTGCTAACCTCGGGCCTCGTCTCTCGTCCCTCTCTGGTGTCCTTCTCGGCACCTCTTTATGATTGTGAGGCTGGCAGTCTTGTCGGGTATTAAACCGATTCCCCGCCCAGGATATCTGGGCCTGGTCCCGAAGCCACCCTCTTCCCCCGCAAGCTTGGCTCGTGCCTCGGGGTTGGTTGCGATTAACTTTTCTAACTCTCGATTCAGCTGAAAACACTCCTCTGTAGTATGTCCGTATTCGTGGTGATAATTGCAGTAAGTGTTAGATACTGGTCTCCTCGGGTTGCCATCGATGTAAGGGGGTCGGCGAAGGAAATCGTTCTCCTCGCATTTTTCTAACGCCCGAAGTTTGTTCACCCACATCTTCGGGTAGTCCGCCCGTGGAAGTGCCGATACGGGTAAGGGCGATCATCTCTTCGAGGGAATATTCTGCGGTCTTGATTGCTTGGTGGGCTCTTTCGACGCTCTCGAGGAGGACTCTTGCGCTTCCTGTCCTAGGTTCCCGGGCCTGCGACTCTTCAACCCAAACGTATTTTTCCACCCGAGTTATCAACTCCTCCACTGTGGTCGGATATTTCTTCACTAGCGATCTAAATAAATCCCCGTCTGTCAGACCGTGGTGAAATGCCCACGATGAGCAATTCGGGTTGCAATATTGGGGACCTCCATTTTCACTTGGTTGAACGCCGAAGATAGTCTTTTAAGCTCTCTCTGTCAGCTGGCTATGTTTAACAGCTTTACTGCCGATGAGGGCCGCCTCCTGTTGCTCGAGAAGTCCTTCAAAAAGTGGTTGGTGAGATCGTTGAAACTCCTGATTCCTCCAGGTGGCAACAAAGTGAACCACTGTTGAGCTCCCCTCGTCAAAGTAGTCACAAAGAGTCGGCATTTCACGGGTCGCTTAGCTGGTATAACGCCGCGTTGCCTTCAAAAGCAGCCAAGTGGGTCCTCGGGGGGTCCAGAACCGTCGTACTTTCCCATCTCGAAAGATCGGAAGTGCCCGGCAATGGAGCCGCAAGAACCTCGGGCGGGAAAAAAGGCGAGGCCCGAGGAAGGATGGGAGCCTCTTGTGGGTTGGCGAGATTCTGAAGCTAGCGAATCTCCTCTTCATTCTTTCCAAATCGGCCGTTTGTCGGTCGGCGCGTTGCTGGTCGGCGCGTCTCCTCCTCTCAGCTCGGGCTCTCCTTTGCATTGACGCCAGAGTGTGGTATCGTCGCGCTGCCTCTCCAGTCCAGATTCGGCGTCATGCTCTCCGTTGTTTCACGCTGGGCATCTTCTCGTCCAGCGTTGCGTCCTCTGTTCTGTCCGTCTCTATTACCTCTCTTGGTTTCTTTCGGCCATCAGAACTCCCACATCAGCGCCGATCCTCCGCATCTCTTGCATGACCGCGGCAAACATCGCGGCGGGGTCAGGGGGTTCTGCCCATTGCCATCGGGAGGCGGTGTGTGATCATTTTCAACAACCACCATACTGAATTTCTACTTTGAGAGAAACTAGAAGTTTCCCACAGACGGCGCCAAGTTGATGCCGCCGAAAAATGGATCTACCGCGTTTGGACGACTAACGGAGCGTTTTCCCGCCTTAAATCCGTCGCAATGTTGCCTGGAGACTTGAAAACAGGATAAGGTTTGGGGGTCGTTTGCCTTCTTGCCTAAGTCAAGAGGGTATTTTCGTGTTCCAGGATGAAGTAGCATAAAAATGGCGTGCTTCAAGTGTGTGCGTGAGTGATGAATTGAGCAGAGTAACGGCAGGATACGTAAGAAATCGATACCTGAATTAGAGGTGGCTCGTGGATTTATAGAATCTCGGTCGTGGGTGGTCTTTTGAGCGGTTATGACCCATTTCCTATTTTCGGGTTCGGCTTGGTTCAGTTTCTCCTTTCCCCACGACCACACGTTCTTGACTCTCGACGGGTTGTCCCTGGCACGATCCGGTAATGCCAATATGGGAAGATCGTGGCGGTCTTAGGCTGCGCAATCAAGTTCCCCGATACAGACGCCACCCTCGGGGGTCGGCCTTTCTCCCGAGGACGTCGCGCTCTAATCATAGGAGGCACCTCTGAGGGGTGCCTATGATCAGGCATCCCGGCCGGTTTTTCCCGACAACGGGTTCGGTAAAAATCCCTTTGGTCTCTAGGGGTCTTCGTCGTGGATCTTTCTCTGTTGACTCGGGACTTTATCCTTAGGCTCGGGTATCGAGACCTGAGACCCCTGGGGGCAGGACTCACTCTTCGGGTCGGGTGGTTCGGCTTATTGGGAAGAATTGGTTATTTTGCCGTGGGTCGGTAAGACCCGAGGGTAACATTATTATTATTTTATTTCATGTGTAATTTTGGTCATGATAGAAAGAATTTTTCTTTTAATTAATTTGCATTTTTTATTGTTTTACTTGTCTAAGCACTATATAATCAATGAAACAAAACACCCTTTCTATATCAATTTATTTAATTAAATGTTCAGTTACTTGATTGATGCATATTTTTAACAGAAATCTTTCTTGGAATATAATGTATCGTTATGATGGAATACTTATTTGATTATAGTTAAGATGCCAAGTCTAAATGGGTGGGGATGGGATAAACCTACATTATTAGGACCTAAGTCTTTTGTGCCAAATAATGATCAAATGGTTAATCTTGACAAAATAATCAAAGAGATAACATAAGTAAGCAATCATCAATAGTTTGGCCAGATAATTTCAAGTTCGAAGATCTATAGTAATTTTCATATAACAGATTTTTCATTATTGACATTACCGTCTATGACCTTTTAGTAACAACTGAATACTCAGACATATATGGTTGTCAATTGAATTTTTCAATTTGAAAGTATAGCGAGTTAGTTGAGTTGTTTTTTCCAAATTAAACTGACGAACATGTATGCGAAACTTGGAAATTAAGAAATTAGAGCCAAGATTGGAGGTTTGTCGTAACGATCGTTGTTATAGTGTTCAATCAGAATAGGTAATGGTGGAGCAAGGCAAATCGTCATACCTCGCAAGTCAGCACCAAATGCAAATTTCAATGGTTCAGGAAAATAATGCATTTCTCAGTGTCGACTATAAGTTGTTCGATTCAAGTAAAAGAAAACAAACGGATTGATGCGTTTATCATTCTAGCATGACACAGTATAGTAGAAATATAACTTAGATTGAATTTGGTGGTCTAATTTTCTTCGCCGAAGAGTACTTTATATTTGATATCTATATGAAAATAATAATGTATTAAAGTATTAAATGTAGGGAAGTCAATGGGGCTGGGTGGGGACGAGGATTAGATCCCCATCCCATTCCCACGAACTAGCGGGGACAAAATCACCTCCATCCCCATCCCCGCCCCGCCGGATCACCATCCCCGCGGGATCCCGCCACGTAGTATTTTATATATTAAAAAACTCATTTTTTATTATAATATAAATATGAATATAATTAAATTATATTATACACCTTATTTAATACAATTATATATTTGATTAAAAAACATTATTTATATTTTAATATTATAATACTTCAAATTTTGTATAATAATATATTAAATATATTTAGGTATAAAAAATATTATTTAAATATTATTCATCACGGGAAACGGGGCGAGGGATCACAGCGGCGGCGGCGGGGGGGACTATAATCCCCATCCCCGCTCGCGGAGATGGAAAAATAGGGATTTCCCACCCAGCTGGGAGCGGATGGGGGATGGGGAATGCCCACTCCATTGACAAGCCTAATTTAATGATAAATTATTAAAAATAGTACTGTTAGAAAAAAGATATGGGCATTTGTCGCGGCGCGTGGTGCGCGGCTATAAATATCTAGTATATATATATATATATAGATATATATATATATAATATATATACATCGGTAGTAGCAGTAGTAACAAATAATTGTATCCTGTCTTGAAATAATTGTATCATGTCTTAAAATAAACTGGATGCTATTCACCGCCCCCTTTTTCCTAGTCACGCCCCCTAAAGGGCTGAAAAAAGACAAAACTGCCCTTTTAATTAATTTTTTATTTAAGTCATTTTCCAGACAACAATTTTCATATAGCAATTAAACATTCAAATCAGACTCAAACAAAACAAAAAAAAAATTCAAATCGCAATCAATCATTCAAATCAGACTCAAAACAAAACAAAACAAATTAACGTAAAATTCATTCGTACGAATGTGCATGATCGAACTTGATTCGATCACGCGCGAAAAAAGTCCCGACCGAAAAAACAATCTCGTCTTTTCGGGTCGGACCGAAAAATAATTTCGGCCACATCAAGGTAGGACCGAACAGTATTTCGGTCGTACCTTGAAGAGGCCGAAAAAACATTTCGGCCGTGATGGTCCTGACCGAAATTGTGTTTCGGTCGTGACTGTTCCGACCGAAATTATGTTTCGGTCGGAACTGTTATGACCGAAAATACATTTCGGTCGGATCCGCCCGGGCCGAAAAAAAATTTCGGCCGGCTCCTATAGTGGCCGAAATTTCTCTTCGGCTATGTATATATATATATTTTTAATTCGATTATTTAATTAGATTATTTAATTAGATTATTTAATTGGATTATTTAATTAGATTATTTAATTGGATTATTTTGTATTATTTAATTTTAATTAGATTATTTAATTAGATTATTTAATTGGATTATTTAATTAGATTATTTAATTGGATTATTTAATTAGATTATTTAATTGGATTATTTTGTATTATTTAATTCGATTATTTAATTGGATTATTTAATTAGATTTTTAATTGATTATTTAATTAGATTATTTAATTGGATTATTTAATTAGATTATTTAATTGTTATTATTTTGTATTATGAATTTTTTTATAATTATTTTGTAATATTACGGGTCCTAAAAGACTCAACCCGGCCGGGTCCGGGTCAGGTCTCGGGTCCAGCCAACCCCCGCCCGATCCCCGACCCGAAACCCGTCCCGGTTATTTTTTCGTTATATATTTATATATATGTCATAATTGTTAATAAAAAGCTATGTAGTCCAAATAAAAAATAAAAAAAAAACGAAAAAGTGAAAATTAATCGGGTCTAGTGGGCCGAACTGAAATTTCGACCGGGCATATGCGGGCCGAACTGAAATTTCGGCCGGGCCTGTGCGGGCCGAACCGAAATTTCGGTCGGGCCTGCGCGGGCCGAACTGAAATTTCGGTTGGGCCTGCGCGGGCCGAACTGAAATTTCGGTTCGGCCCGTGCACAGCCCGGTCGAAAATTTCGTTCGAATTTCTTTATCGATCGATCGTTCGAATTTATTTGTGTATGTAGTTTCGGTATTTCGTACCAGAATTATATATTTAGTTAGTTTTTTCTTTTTAAATTGATTTAAATATCATAAGGGCAAAAACGTCTTTTTTTTCAGCCCTTTAGGGGGCGGGGTGACTAGTAAAAAGGGACGGTAAATAGTAACTCCCAAAATAAACTATAGTAGAGAGTAGTTGCATGTGCACGCATGGTTAGAAACTAGTAATACTAGAAGAAATAACATTGGTTTGATGAGATTGAGCTATAAATTTCCGATTTTTCAAGCTTATTAAAGGAGTGTTATATAGGATTTAAAAATAAAAATAAAAATCAAAAATACTTTTTTTTCACAGTAAAACTACGGTCGCACAGTCAACTTTCTCGTGATCTCTTTTCTTCCACACATGAGAAAGAAAACCACACAAAAGGTTAAATAAAAATGCAATTTGCAGAGGGTGGGCAAAGACTACATAAATACAGGAGAGAGATAAGTGGCAGTGGCGATCAAGCAGTTGTTAGCCCATTGACAATGCCCTGAACTTTTCTTTCCAAAACCTCAGAGCAAATCTGTCCATCATGTGGTAAAAAGCCATTAGATCCGATAACTGTTCGGGCGCCATTTTGCCCATAACGTTCCTCGCCAGCTTCTCCCTCGATTCGTTCATCTTCATTCTCTCGAAATACGAAGAAGCATCCTCACCGTCGCCCCCATCTGCTTCAGTCTAGTCTCTAGGTGCAGCTTAGTGCTGTATTTGACTGCATTATTTATTAAAAACCAAAGCTTGCTGTAATGAAATGATTGCGTATAGCTCGAAATATTAGTATTTCGCTTAAAATCCTAGACCATAAAAAACATACCTCAAGAAACTCTGCTCCAGCCTCCAACTCAGATTCTTTCGTAGGATAAACTCTCGACCATGTTCGTACATGTTTCTAGCCACCGAAAAGCTCTTCAAAATCATCTTTCTCTTCTTTTCGATCTCACCGTCGAGCTTTATAGTAGCAGGCATGCTTGTTAGGCTATTAAGCCTTTTCTGATAGGCAACCACCGCCTTCACAAACTCCTGCAAAATAGAACACCATCAACCTCAGTATCATATATATATATGAGTATAAACAATCCATCACAGCTGAAAAGATTCAAACTATCATACCTTATAAGCAAAAGGGCAACCGGGATAATCAAACTCATCAGAATTGTCAGATCTCCTCATTCTCTCGGGATGAAACTGAAGTCCCATGATGAACTTACCCTCGTCGGGATTATAAGCATCGGGATCGTAAAAACCCTTCGATCAAACCGTCAGGCGCAAAAGCCATTGGCACAAATCTCTGAGCCAATCTCTTAACCCCTTGATGATGGTAGCTATTCACATCAATCGTCATATCATCATTCGCCAAAGAATCCCTAAACCAATGATGCAAAGGGGTGTTCTCTAATATTGTCACGGGGTGCCTATGACCGTCGTAGTTATCGTAATCCATATGCTTCACCCTTTGATTTTCTGGCAAATTTTTCGCAAGTTCTTTACATATGTCTTGATACAGCGTACCGCCGCAGGCCACGTTTAGGATCTGCGATCCTCTGCATATTCCTAGGTAAGGGATGTTCCTCTCTAGACAAAGCTTCGCAAGCCCTAATTCGATTGCGTCCTTTTCTTTGTCTATGGATGTGTCGCTGGCGTGGATTCTACGGATTTCTTCTAATTCTTCGGAGGAAAGGTTAGAGATGTCTGATTCGTACAGAGATGGGTCTATGTCTTCGCCTTCACAGAGAAGAACGCCGTGAATAGGCTGGAAGCTTTCTAACAACATGTGAACCCCGCTAACGCGTGGAACATGACAGGTACTGCTCCATAACTCACAATCAGATCTAAATGGTATTCCCTGCAAAAATCCATATTTGGGATCAGATTACGAAAAATTTCAAAATCCTTGCAACGCCATACATATCATATCATCATCAACAGAGCAAAATGCGATGAAGAAGGGTTTGGATCTCCGTCTTTCTCATGTATATTACTCGCATATCCATCGTTAAAACAACAGATTATCTATAAGGCTTTCCAGAATAATGAAAAAAAATTGGTAATATGATAAAATTTTCCTAATTTTATCCTCAGATACCAAAATTTCTCCGAAAAAGATGAATCAATATTAGGGTAGAGCCTTCATACCTACGAAATCCACAAACTTATTCTTGCGAACTGTACGTCTGGAGACAATAAGAACCCTTGGCAAAATCACCGAGAGATCAGCAGCAGCCATGCAAACAAACTTAGATTTGGAAATTTGAAGATCTCTTCGATTCCTTTTTCTGATGGAGACAAAAAAAAGGAAGAAAATCAGGGAATAAAATAAACTAGGGAGGAAGAGAGTGAGTCGAAGTCCAGGCGCCGCGTACCGAATATATAGACAAAAAAAAAATTGAATTAATTAAGTAATTAAAAATAATTAATAGAAGATTAGTGCGAGTTTTCTGGACAAAGGATTAAAACGTGGTTGGTTGGATGGCTAACAATATGGTCAATCTGAGGCGACACTGACTTGGCATTGGTCAAACTCAGTACCCTAACATATGGATATAGTAATATAACAATAAATAATTCATTTATTGATATTTAACATTATCATTATTATTACTTAATATATAGGGGAGGTCTTATCCAATCCATTTGTTCCGGATTATATTCATAACCATGTACATGTTCGTAAATTATTCCCTTGATTCACTTTCCATGTGTCGAACATGGACGGTTTTCATTTCCCCTTACATCGTTATCTAAAAGGAAAATATAATAATATATTGGTGTATAATATCTTCGTAAGTTATGTAAGTGGTGACGCATTTAAAGGAAAACATGGGTTCGGATTCTCGCAAATCGCATTCAATGAGTCGGCGGATGAATTGGTGAACCACAACTACCATTCGAACATCACCGCGAATATTCGGCATATTTAAATTTATTATTTATTGTATGGAATTAAAATGAAAATAAAACCACACAAAATTTGATTATAAAAATAAATAAAAGGACTGATTTTAACATCTCTCTGTTTGTAAGTATCGTGTATGCGAATATTCCTTACGGGTGTAATTTTCTTGGTATTGTATTGACTTGGATGATATTTCAATAGTTTTCGGATCCGAATCGGATATGATAACCCGTGGTTAATTCGATCCCGTGGGATGGTAGTACGAGCTTATTGTCGCATTAAACATAAAATCCCACAATGAGAAAACCACACTTCAATTTATTTATTACAACACAACACGTCGTGTCGTAGTTACGATAATATCATTGCCGTCGTCAAAAAACGACGATTATTCACAGTGGCGGATCTACAGTGTCGCCGGAGGGGGCCACGGCCCCCCGGGAATTTTCGAAACTTTTTACTACTATATGTAGTATATGTGTTTTATTCCTCTTATATATTTATCATATTAAACATATGATACTGTAATTATAAGTGGTGTAGTGGTTAGTATGTGGATGGTAGGTTGATGTGATATGTATGCACGTGGGTTCGATTCCACTTGGGAATATTTTTCTTTATTTTGTGTATTTACTTATGTTGACTGATATTAAATAGTTTTTAACTATACATCAATTATCATTATTGTTTAATCATAAGTCTATTTAGTGATTTTAATTATTTTTAATTTATAAACATATTTAACTAATAATCAATCAACAGTTTTAAACATCATAAAATAACTATTTTAATTAATGTTAAGTCTAAACATATTTTAACTAATACACCATTTTAATAGTTCTTTTAACTAATAAATCATAACGATCTTAACTATTTTAAGTCTAACATTTTAACTAAGAAATGAAATGACAATTTTTAACTCATTTCAACTAGTATATCATGCCTGCTTTCCCAATACATTACCTTATTAAGTCTTATTCGATATATATTAATTTTCCTTTAACATTTGCTAATTATTTTCATTATCCATTCAAATTTTGGTACTCTATTTTCTTTATATTATATTAGTATTATAAAAGAAAGCTTTGATATCGCATCTCGCTTCGCAATATTAGTATTGTGACATGTGGTTGTTAGATCTTCATTAAGATTAAAGTTGATTTATTCTATTGATAATTCGTTGTGTATTTGTTTTAAGATTCATACTTTTTCAACGAAGAAATATATTCAATTGGTGACCTTTTTTAATAGAAAACGTCAAATGAAATTATTTTCTACATGGTCTCATTACCCACGCCAATTTTCGTTACGGCCCCCACGGTCAAAAAATCCTAGATCCGCCCCTGATTATTCCGCAACTGGTCGGCCATGGAACGGTGCATGCATCAGCAACCTTCTTTGCATTGGGCGACTGAATGTAAGATTTTAGCGCAGGGTTTTTCATGTATCCACAGAAACAAGGGATCTGCTCATTCAGCTTGGAGCAGCAAGCGGGTGAGGGTTGACCGACCCGGATATCGCGCTCATGCACGGGCTGAGCTGCACCGGGTCGCAGCTAGCCTCCGCCGCCGCCGTCGTGCCCAGAAGCTGAGCCGCCGCCGCCGTTAAAGCCACCATGAACAAAGCCGCCGGGACAAGGCCAGTTTCATTCTTCCTTCCCTCCATTTTTTTCACGCACACACACACACACACTACTGCAAAAAATACAAATGGAACTAAGCTAATTTGGTATTTATAGGAGAGAGGAAGTGATCGATGGTCTATGTATTCTTTTTCTTTTTTTATATTATTTTACGTATTGGGAATCGTTGTTCTTGGGTAGAGGGCATTTATGGAAGTCGACTAGTACCAAGAACAAAATATGACAAATGCGTGACATGCAAAGACTTTTGAATGTCACCTGGAAAATCTCTCGAAATGTCGGCAGATAGGTTTCAAAGAATGGTTTGTTGTTGTTAAGGAGGCTAAAAGCGTCATTATCCTTAGGCAAATTGCGAGCGTGGGCTCATATCTCTGAAACCCAGTCAATATTGATGCACGTATTTGTTAATTGAGGCTCATTAAAGCCCAATATTGTATCTAGATATATTTCAAATATTAACGTAAATATGTAAATTCTCTAAAATAAATAGTCGCACTTGGAAATGATGACATGGGAATTTGAAACCAAGTACATTTAAAATTGAAATTGGAAATCATTAGTCATGACTCATGAGAACTTATTACACGATTCAGTGCCCTGCCTGGCAATCATGCTACCTTTTTTCCCTTCTGGAAATTTGAAATACTACGCGTGCTGTCTTAACCTAAGATCATCAAATTGCAATAAATGGAGCTAATTTCGAAATCCCATTAATAGTTAAACACTAATTATCGCAACAAGAGAAAAAGCAAATTCTTGCCGGCCGGCCATACTCATTAATTATAATCCACGCAAAGTATTAAAAAGTACTAGCGATAATGCGCACGACAGCTCTTCGCTTTGCCACGTGTCTGCATACACACATATATGCACAGCGAACGACAATAAAAGAACCATCGTCTGTTCGAAAGCTGCTAATCGGTTCATTTCATGATCCATCGCAACGATTGTATATCAAGAAAAAGAATTTAATGTCTTCTCTCCAAAGATTCAAGCTTCTAGCAACCCAGTGTACTATTGCTAGCAGCCCAACGAAAAGCCCCGTAATCCACCTCCGGCGAAGGGGGAGGAGGAGGAGGAGCACTCTCGGAGAGCTTTTCAGCCGACGGCGACCACCCACCGCAAGTGGGGAAGTAAATTCGCCGGAGAAGGGGACGTGTGAGTCACTGTCACCGTTACGCAGACAAAAGCTAAAGGATCTATTCGTGGTGTCATCCCCGTTCCTCCGCCGGGAAATGAGGAGAGGGTCTCCGATACGTTGCTTCCTCCGGCGAGGAGTGGTGGGCCCAGGTTTCGTCGGCCCCTCACGGCGAGGTTCCGGCAAAGGATGCTGTTGAGGAGGGGTTGGCGGCCGGCGCTTGTGGCCATACCAGAGTAGCAAGCAATCTACTTTTAGTAGTTCGTTCTTATCGTTGAAATCAGAGAAATCTGATGATGTAATTTTATTTATTTTAGAGATGATCATTCAATTCAATATTCAAAGCAGACAATCTGGTAAAAGAAAAAAAAAGGACCTATCAAAATCACAGTCAATGAGCTGCTTTAAGCAGAAGTAAGCGCTTCGTTCGATTTCCTCTAAAGATCGGCCCTTTGTCTCCACGACATTGCGGGCGATATACACCACCCAACCAGGCAGATCGAAGCGAATCCCAAGTAGACTTTGCTGATCCCAAACTTATTCACCAAGCTCAAAAAGTACAGCCCAATCACAAAGTTCGATGTCTGTTAAGAAACAAAAAAAAAACGTAGTTATGAAGATCGAGTATAAGAGGGAATTGAGTTTCACGAACTACTAAATCTTACCCAATGCATGCCAAGGGACAAGGCCACAGCTTTTGCTCGGATTCTAGAGGCAAATATCTCAGGTAGTAGAAGGGCAGGTACGGGGCCAGCGCCGAGAGAAAAGGATAAAACGTAACTGAAACAGAAAAGGGATATTAATCGTTAGATTCGAATCTTAAGTCTGGGAGATGATTATGAATAGGTGCCCGAAGAAGAACACAAGTGCGTACAGAACAGTGCCAAGTACAGCAAGTGTGCCTGAATAAGGAGCCAGAGCTTGCCATGTGAATGTCAGTGAAAGCAGCAACATGGACATACCTACGGAAAGAAGACGATAGATAGGAGGATTATTACGTAAATCCAATCGACTGTGTGCCCTCTTGCATGATTACATCATACCATTCCAGCGAAACTTATGAGCAGTAGGTTTTTCCTTCCTTGCTTATCCATCAATGAAGATGCTATAGTTGTACCTGGATAACAAAGATAAGCATTAAGCCTTTTATGCCCTTGTGTTATAGTTTGCTTTAGAAGGCTCACCAAAGACGTTCGCTGCTCCAACAAGAGCACTTGCTGCTACGTCTGATGTAATACCACGCTTCGAAACACAGAAGTCGAGTAATAGACAACTGCGTTTATCCCAGCAAGCTGCTGAAGCGCGAAAAGGGACGCACCTATGCTTACCACTGCAAGGTTATTGAAATAAGTCAAGAACATCTATTCGTAGCAGATCATAAAGTACAATGATTAGAGTCGGAGAAACTTAAAGATAGTGCATTAGGTAGTTAAGTGAAAGATAGTACATACGCTTTGAAGTACATCGATTTTCACCAGAAAAAGAAATGATGAAGATATACCTTTCCAATACCGACTGCTAAAGAGATCAAACCATCCAGCTTCAGGTTCAGACGAATCCTGACGCGCTGCATCTAGATCACCCATAACCTCAGCAACTCTTTCTTTGCCGAAAAGCCTCTTCACAGAGACCTCTGCTTCGGAAATTCTCCCTTGCTGCAAGATAAAAATATGCCTCTATCAGCAGTTTCCTCAAAGCAATTATCGACATAGAAGTCAAGAAAAAAATGAGTCCAATTTTATAAGATCGAGACCTGATAAAGCCATCGTGGACTTTCTGGAGAACACGCCATTCCGATAGCCAACAATACTGAAGGAATAAGTGCAATACCGAACATTGTTCTCCACCTGAAACGAGAAAGGGAACATCGCATTCAATTTCTAATCCCAGTATTGAGTGAAAAGCTACAGAAGTTAATACAAGCAAGGAGAATCATGATTAATATAAATTATGCATTATCCATTCAGATAAACAAGTCAGAAACACAATCCCTGAATGTTATCGACCGTAAGATAGTATATTTCCCATAAACTTACCACCCACAAATACACATCCTAAGTATTCATTACGCCATTCCTTTGTAAAAAATAAAAAAAGAAAGCATGGAAAATACCACAAAGGGTTTCCTGACAGAGGCAATCCAGCTATCAATGCTGCGAGAATCCCAACACAAATAAATAACTGATTGACAGACCCAAGGGCACCGCGGATTTCAGTTGGCGAGATCTATTCAGAGATGGGAAAAACAGAGCAAGAAGAGTCTCAGATTTTCTAATAAATTAGAGTAAGGGTCCCCATTGTGGCAGAAAAATGGTACCTCAGATATATAAAGTGGCACAATTGCTGATGATATGCCTATTCCAATCCCAGCAAGTAAACGTCCAATTATCATTGCTTCTATACTTTGCGCTGTGGCACTACAAGATATTAAAATAGTAACGGTACTACTAATCTCACTACAGCAATGATACAGAAAAAATACATAATCAATCAATTTATAGTACCAAAGGAATGCTCCAACTGTCAGTGGTATTGCATCCAATATGAAGGATTTGGTTCTCCCAAATCTATCAGCCAATGAACCTCCAGTGAAAGAACCAACAGTGGCGCCCGCAAGAAGTGTACTTACAACCCATCCTAGCACTCAGAAAACGGCGGCTGATGAGTAGTAGCGTACCCCTCGGGATAACTTACCCCAGTATAAGACAGATACAAAATAAGGATAACTCCCTCCAACTTCAATGAAAAACTACCTTGCAACACAGTGTTGTCCGCAATTCCCAGATCCTTTGCCAGGTATTCCAGGGCTCCATTAACAACTCTTAACGAGAAGCATTAAAAGAAATGGTTCGGGAATATCAGACACAATAGCAACTGTAACAGCTAAAACGTAACTGAATAGTCTTCTGAGTCTCTTTATCTTAGTAGTGAAACAAAATTCTTGAATTCAACAGGCCGTCTGTTTTCTTTGTTTTCTTATTGAGAAGTAACCAATATGATATCCTATTTAAGTAGAGGGAAAGTTATAACAAGAAGACATACCCCAGATGATATCCAAACAAAGTTGCTCCTAGACACGCAACACCAACATAAGGCAATACTGATCCAGATGACTTAACGTGAATTTTAGCAGGCAGTAGGTCGTCAAGGTCGCCTTCTGCAAGTCAACAAGACAAATATGGACTGTTATCCAATGAAAGGCACTAAACGAAGTAGAATGTAGACAAAGATTCTACAGATCAAGTCACCCAATCAGCGAAAAAACCAAATTAACTTGAAATTCTCAGGCAAGAGGAACTATGCTGCTACAGAGTGACTGACTATTACTAGTCGAGGAGAAACATGGATACTTCCCAATTGAGCTGATTACATCTACTCAACATTCACCAGAAACAATATACCATGCAGCCGAAACAAGCTACCACTCAAACTTGAGAGTGATAAAATTCATTTACTAACCAGAAGCGCGAACTTTGCCTGATCTGACCTTTGCAGATGATCCAACATATCAGACTGATTCCCCCTGATCCAATTGAGTCCGCACGATGGCTAATACCAAAGCAATCGCTATTCCACGACATACCAAGACGAAGATCCTTACTTCTTTTGCAATCCACTCTCTTATTCCTAAATCACTCGTCCCCGGCAAAGGCCTCAGGTTTTCGAACCCGAGGACTGACTTGGCTTTCGCAGTAAAGGTCGAAGTCTGCATATTTTCCCCACTCTATAGGCCTATCAACACAGAAAATTCGTCCACAAAAAGTCAACGAAAAAATAACGAAAGAAAAAAAAAAAAAAATAGAAACGCAAAACTAGGCGTGAAACGCACGACGCAAAGTCCAAACGAGTATCTCAATGGTAGCCATTAATGAGGCTCGAATCGTAAGTCGAGGAACGATCGAGTCACATCAAGCTGCTTTATCACCAAAAAATCACATCACAGGGTTGGTAATGACAAAAAGATAAAAAGCGACAGCCACAATATAACAACGTGTGGCGGGAGATTAACGTGCGTTTTATTACCAGCTGCCCGAAATAAAAAAAATTTTGTATATAACTTCAAACGATCGTGATGTCTGCAAATGAGCTTCCCTCAACGATATGGATATCCTTTGCTTTGTATCTGTCAGTTAAGCTGGCAGCGAACATTGGATGGTCCGGAGAAGGGAGTGAGGGGAGGGGAGGGGTCGATCGTTATCGTATAGATATGAAAAAGATTTTCTAGGAATAGAAAATAAGCCACGTAAGCACCTTGTCTTGTCATCAACGAATAAGACTTTACGTTCCTTTCCCTCCTTTAATGGGCTTCTTCCTTCAAGGAATGTAATTGGGCCTCAACTAATAAAAATAGGCCAATTTCGAGCCCGTTCTTTTACTTGGACTACATATAATTTCCCAAATTTTTAAGGGCGATTTGTTATGTTTATTCTGTTTTTAAGTTTTACCTATTCCGCGTAGTTTTTTACGTAATTTTATTGGTAGACGAAAAGGGGTTCTTTTTGTTGAAACAAGTAAAATGTGAAGAATAGTTATCCGAATTTATTTGATGTTAAACACTTTGGGCTCAGTTCGTAGCGATTTCTCAACTTTCTTCTATTCAAAAGTCTTGATGTTTTTATGTTCTTCGTCCCACTATTGAAAGGAGCTTTTCTTGACTATTCCATTTAGGAATTAACCAATCAATAAAGATTTAATCAGAAGCAACACAAAAATATCCATAGCTTAAAACAAGAGAAAACACAAAACTCAGCATAGGAAACCACAAGCATGGCAAAGTTCTCTGCATCAAAAACTCGAGCACAAAGCGTATATCCATGACGAAAGAGAGATAAGCATTCAAACCTCTGCTGCTATAGGGAATTCAAAGACCACATCCTTACCCGACAGCTTCCTATAGACCCAGCGAATGTCTCGAGCTTAGCCTCAGTGTCGTTCTTCGCCTTTGTATCCAAGAATACCTGTAATACCACAGAAAATAGATCAGAACAGAAGCAAAACGATGAGGCCAGTAATTAGTTGAAATGTACAAAAAAAAACACCTTCATGATCTTTGTACCATCCAGTCTGTATCTAAACACGTTTCCCAACAATCTCGGCAGGGTAGACAATGTCCTCGAGCATGGCTTCATGCACAGCGGTTAACGTACGTGTTCGTGGCCTCTTTGCAGATGAACCCTTCTTTGGCGGGCGAACGATCCTTCGAGTTGCTATGACAACAACTTCCTGGAAAATAGTCATGTAAATAGATGCTACATGAAGAAATCGTAATGTTGTTCAACATTTGAAGGACTGAGTGTATTGGAAGTTAATGATATTAAATACCTTTCCGCTGAACTTCTTCTCGAGCTCCCTCACAAGCCTCGGGTGGATCTTACGGAAAGCTTTCCTCAATCGGTAAGGAACATGGATGACGACGGCTTTCTTGCCACCAGATATATCAACTGGCTGCAGATAATTAATCCTAAAATGAGAATAAAAATCTGAAAGCATTCAAATGAAAATGTTAACACGTACATGGCAGAGTTGATGTAAAGGTCCTTCAACTCGCTCTTGATCTCCTGGTTTGTGTTTTCCAAATCAAACAACGCCTGCAAGGAAGAGGCAAGGAATCAGCCACATATGACTAAATTTTCCCTCCAATGAGCATATCGAACTAATGAATTACCTGGGCAACATTCTCCTCGAATTCGGTCAGCTCACCATTCTTGTCCTTGTGAATCTTCTGAGCGGCGGTATACATCCTTACACTTGCAAAAGAAAATACAAACAAACATCTATCTGAATAGTCTTGCTGAAAAAATCGAATCTACACAATCTACCAAATGAACTGATACAGAGTCCGCCTCAGAAATGACATCAACAACCAAAAAAAAAAATGCCAAGCAAGACGTAATAGCTTTTGTTTGATTCGGAAGAGAACAAATCACTTACCTGCTGAGCAGAGCTGATCCAACGGGGTTCAAAACTACTTAAGTCGCCGGTGGCTGCCTCGTTGAAACTTTTATCCGCTCACAGTTAAGTGGAGAAGCTTAGGCTTAGGGTTTTAAAGTTCGCTGGGTGCCCTAGTGCGCCTTTCAAATATGGCCCATTCATCTTTAGTATTTCGTATTTTGGGCTTCCTCGTCTACACAAATAGGCACAAAAAAATAAGGACTAACACTACTAGGTAGGCTCGTATAGAATGGGCTCACATATGTATATTATTTATTTATTTTTTTTCAAACGAAAGCCATTGAATTCATGCCGAAAATGTTTACATACAGGCTTAGAGCCCAAAATGATCCTCCTTGTTACATATAAAGATCAAGGAGGCAACAAACAACTCAACCAGTGAGTTATAGAAAATCTAGGGTATAGCTAAACAACAAAATCTAAGCATAATTTGAAGCTAATATAAACAACCAAGTCTAATGGCAGCCACTTGGGAAAAGAAGGAGAAGTGAGACCTTTTGCAGCTGTCTCAAAGCAACAACCAAATCACTGCAACGACAAAAGCCCTCTCTCCCAAACAAATCAAACTTACACCCCACCACCGATCCGCATTTGAACCCTAGTGCCAGACAACGTTTGATTTGAAAGAAACACCAAGTGGACATCAGAATCATGTACACACCCTCCAAAACTGCTCGCCAATGTTGGAAGCCTATGGATGATGATAAACATAATTATCCCAAAATGTAGCTTCTGACAAAAGAATCACTATCATGTTACGTTGTGTTTTGAAATTCCTGCCATTCGTTAACGGCCCACCACAGCATCCTTCTCTGACATGTATTCTTTAGAGAAACCCAAAGATTACGCGTTTTCCACAACATCCACAATAGGTAGACGACTCTTTTTTGGAAAGCATCGTTACCTGGCCCTTAACAAAGCTTGAACCACCAGTCTTGGAAGTTCTGCGTTTCACAGTCAAGCTCGTTCCACGCCAAAGGTGCTAGTTTCCAGATTATCCGAGAAAGTTGTTCCTTGGTGGGCAGAATGTTATGACAGCACCTCCATAAGAAATGCTTGAGCTTCTGTTTAATCTTCAACTTCCAAAGTTTCCTCCACATCTGTTTCATCCCCATGCCTTTGTCACTTGGTTCGATGTCACCTTCTGCTGATCTTTCTAATGCCATGAGTTTGTTTATACGCTGACTTTGTAGTAAACCGGCCATTCTTTTTCGAATTTCCAAGTGAGCTACGAATTCCCATTCAGATGCTGGTAGCTCGCTCCCATCCTCGGGACACAAATCGCCTTTTTGACCCAGCATTTGCATTTCATAAACATGATGCATTTGACGCCACTCGAGCAGAAAAAGATATCGCAATTAGGAAAATATTTAGCTTTCACGATTTTGCTCACCAACAGATTAGGATTTGTGATGATCCTCCAGAGTTGCTTAGCGATAAGTGAGTCATTGAACAACGAAGATTTTGAAATCCTCGCCCTCCTTCCTCTTTTGTTCGAGCCAACTCCGCCCAAGCCTTCCAATGAAGCTTGTGGCAGCCATCCTCTTTGAAGCCCCCACCAGAACTTTGCCGTATCTGATTGATTTTCCTACAAAACGTCCACCGGCAACTTGAAGCAAGACATAACGTAAACAGGCATCGCTCCCACACGGATTTGATGAGCACAGGGGACAATGGATCTCCTTGTCTGATGCCTCTAGAAGGCACAACCATCCCTGAGACCTCCCCATTAACATTAAAAGTGAACGATGAGGTAGATACACAGTTCCAAATCCATTCAATGAACCCATGACAGAATCCCGTCTTTTCCATCACCTTGTCCAGGAATACCCATTCCACTCGATCATAGGCTTTTGCCATGTCTAATTTAAGTGCCACATAATATTTTTCTTCCAGTTCCAACATATGTATATTATTACTGCATATTTTACTTGATAGTCTTGTCGGAATTTACCTTGGCATTGATCCCATATTACCACATGCTATATTATTCTTTCTTCTCTGACTTGTGGAACTGTTTCTCTACTTGATTGTTGAATTGATTTGACTTGATGAAAGATCATTTTATTCTCCCAGATACAATGTTACTATGGCTTTTATCCATACGAAGATGGAACATTTTCACAGATATATTGCAACTATAACTTGCCAAGTTTGAAAAAAAAAAAAAAGAAGAAAACATATAAGCATCTCAAAGATGTTGAATTAGTTAGATCTAATAATAGCAGAATGCTTCTCTACGACGAGCTCAATTAGCGGTTTTCGACATCTGCAGGTTCTACCTTTCCCCGTCTGACCGTAATGTTTCCAGTTTGCGTGACTACTGTAACTTCCTCTTTACGAGTCAATAGCTCGTTGCCACAACCATGTCCATGTTATACTTTTTAAGTGCCATAGCAGCCTTCTCAAGAAGAATCTTTATATCAGTCTCTAGCTGTGTAAAGTCATTGAAAAGTAGAAAGGAAAAACTAAAATTCAGTCTCAACAAACATGACATGATCCGAAATAAATAGTCAATTTTATAACCTTGAATGATATGCAAAAGGCCGTAGGAGCCCAATCATTCCTCAGCACTGAAAGCATCTTTGGCACCTGAGCAAGTCGCATGTCCAAAGGGCCAGAGCTAGACTGTATCTTGTGCACCACCTGTGTTGAAGTTGGCATTGAACATGTGATAGAAATCCAAAATTGTATATCCATGTCGAAACATAGAATGAGACAAAACTGAGGTTTCAGTGAATATTTACCATGGACTCCCAAGGAACATAGAAATCAGAAACCGCTGCTGCTAAATAGACATAGCATTTGCCCCGAGGCTCCTCATTGATAATGCAACTAGCTGCAAAAGCTGCAGTTTTATACACAAAGAATAGTGGAATCTGAGTCTTCATGTTCTAATGCAAGAAAAAGTTCAGCCGAAGAAGGGTCCCTACATAGAGCTAAGGGGATCTCTGACTGAGAAATAGTTAGCTAACGATGTGTTTAATAGAACAACCTGAAGATACTCAAAAATTGTCGTGAAGGGAAGTTTCAACAATAACCCTCCTTTAACTGCCTGCAACGAACAAAACTCGGTCACTTTGATGACAAGCAAATTATCGGGTAAATGAGACCACTGAGTTATAGTAGTTCTTACAGAGTTATGGCCATCAAGGGTTTTTCCAAACTGTTTCAGAGTATCCCGGATTCACTGAATTCGAAATGGGAGAAGGCATCATGATCGGCTATCGATAATTACTAACTAAATTAATAAGCAAACTACTCATCATATCCATAACAAGCTTGTGAGCAAAGTGCATGTATAGCTAATTATAACTCCACCAACAACCATAGTTATCATCAGTCAACGAATACAAACCTGCAATATTGGATTCACCGTAGCTTCAAAACATTCAGCAAAGGATCGTCGGGAAGCGATCTGCAATATGGCTGGCATGTTCCCCTGCATATCGATTTATGCACACAATAAGAACTCTCAAGAAAAAAACGAATTAAATCTTGTCTAGAAATGAACAATGCACGGTTTCTCGGTGCAGCCTACCTACGGTAAAGAAACACTACGGCATATCCAGCTTTCAGGAAGTATCTGCAGATTCATAATAGAAGTTCAGGTTCAGTGCCATAAGAAAATCGAGGAAAAATCGCAAAATGAAGAAAAATGTATTCAATTTACTCCGTCGATGCAGCTCCTCTGTGACCTGAACTGAAATTGTCAATGTAACGTACACATCTCTGTTCTAAAGGACAGTTGTGCCGCCAGACGTGACACAAACCACCCTACCACTTCTATGGTTCTCTGCATATGTGGCTGATGATTGATAATTTATGAATCTGTCTAGTTTTTCTTTCGATCTCTGCCTCATCCTTTAGCGGTGGGGCAGAATCAAAAAAAGCCTTTATATCTGCGCGAGACGTTTCATCAACACATTCAGATCCATTTGACGCATCCATCGAATAAACTTGCTAACCTGTCAAAATAACCATTGAAACTTGAGAAACGCAAAGTTGAGCAAGAAAGAGGCAAATCCATAATACCCGTTTGACATAGTCGGAAAAACCAACCAAAAAAGCAAGATATCCAAGCAAAATAGAATTTTTAATTCTCACACGCATTTAGCCGAACACTTGATACCATCACTCAAACAAACCCTGATTGATATCATTTACTCATTCAGTCATCTCCAAACTACTAAGAGCACACACACACGTACAGCATAAACGGCAAGAAACTAAACCAAACAGAATAACATACCAGGAAAACGTCTCGTGAAACGCACAGAAGAGACGTTGGAGGATTCCAATATATAGTATTAGCACCGAATACAATTTAAGATTACCAGTTAATGCTCTTGTATAGTTCTCTCTTATCGAGTTAGCTAGACGGTGCAATGAAGTAATAATGCCACCAAAAAGCATATGAACGGTAGGAACTTCAATGAAAAACGTATCATAAAAACATAGGTACAGCGTTGCGCTGTAGTTCTTCATAGCGCTTTTAATTTATTTCATTTTTTAATTTCTCCCTTATCGTAGTTAATTTATTAAACTCAACTTATATATCCGAATCCCAGTTGCAGACATGTACTATACATGTATATCGATGGACCACGTTATAACAGTTTTAAAATAAACTATGGAATGAATTACAATTACACCAGTGATAAAAATTCAACCAAACTCAACCTATCTCTTCTATGAATTAAAAAAAATTATAATAAAAATAGATAACAAAATCAAGAACCAAACTCAAGACCATGCCTCCACATTATATCTCCCAGCCTTCTCCAAAGCCTTAATCCACTTGACTGCATCTTCCTTAGAAACCCTCCATGAGCACAAACAATCTCCTCAAACACTGATAGCACATTTGCTGGGCATTTTATTGGCCGAGCCAGCGATATACACTGCAGCGCCGCGGCTCAAAAGAGCCCACACTTTCTCGCTCTGTTCCCTTATCTTGTGCTGAACGTACACCTTACAGGCCCTTCCCTCGAAAAAGCGACGAAAAAACCACCGCCCTTTTCTTCAGATAAGACTCCTTCATTACTAGAGTGAGACAGCCAAAATCTCGATACAGAAAGTCTTCGTCCTCTTTCCTACAACCGAAGAAGAACATTACAGGAGCTGTTGTAATATGATTATTACTACTTTGCAGTGCTCTGTCCTCCACGAATGCACGGAACGGGGCGCAGCCAGTGCCGGCCCCACGCGGATGAGGGGAAGGGACGGCGGCGGTGGAGGAAGGTGCCTTTCTTGAACCATGCGGGTATAATGATTCCTAATTGATTTGAAATGATGAGATCGTTGTGAAAATTATGTAATGATGAGTTAGTAGTGTTAGAAGATTTGCATGAAACTGAGAACTTGTAAAAAAAATACCTTCTTGCGGGTCGAGGCTGGCTAGCCATGAAGAGCAGAGACCTTTGCGCTTCCTCTTGTAAGGAGTGGTCCATGACACGACGCTTACGGTTAGTGGACTTGGTTC
The DNA here is from genome assembly GCA_027422505.1 of Craterostigma plantagineum. Lineage (NCBI taxonomy): Eukaryota > Viridiplantae > Streptophyta > Magnoliopsida > Lamiales > Linderniaceae > Craterostigma > Craterostigma plantagineum. The sequence goes on from JAPQWV010003412.1 coordinate 40,585, forward strand.
GGGTGAGCTGAATGAGAAGAGGCGATGGAAAAAGCTCTAAGCTTTAGTGGTGGGACGAGCTCGACTAGCCATTCGAAGGGCAGTTGCACGGAAGGGAAGTCCTCGAGACCTACGTTATATGGATGATCAGAAATAATTTCCCTGTTTTCCATGCACAAGACAGTAGAAATAAGATGAGGTAGATGACAGTGTAAGAAGCTCAGCACCTCCAAGACTGTGTCTCTTCTTTCCCTCTGGTTGTATTGGTATAGGTCGTCCCTACCTTCAGGCGAGGAAAAATACCGAAGCCTTTCCTTTTCATGTTCAGCTCTGGCAAAGTAACTCATGACCTGTAGGAATACAATGTACAGTAATTATCCAATATCGATATCACTCATATTCAAAACGGTCACATGGGAAGATGCTACATAAAAGGCACCATTCATATAGTACCTCAAAAAAGTAGCGCCTGGGAGAAGCTGACGCGATATCCATGGTTGTCGCAACAAAGGACTTTAGTTTCACAGGGTACTGATTTCGATTGCCTTGATCTCTAGCCACAACCTTGAAACAAATGCGATTGGAAAAAAACTCCTTATAACCACAGTTGGGTTGCATGTACGCTGAACTTAAATTCAAAGTGTATGTTATGAATCATATGTATATGCAAACTCATAAACAACGTATGCCTGAGGAGGAAGTGATCGAAGGGAAACTGCCAAGTATAATCGAAAACAATGACATACGTGACATGGTGCAGGACACATTTATTGATCAAAAAAGTGAAGTATAAGATGACTTACAGTTACGTATGATTCTGGATCAAGATTACATCGTTTGATGAAGCTTCTACTGCTTCTGATTTTGGCCAGGGAGAACCTCAAGGACATCACCACTTCATAATCAATTGACTACCAAATGTAAAATGTAAATTAATAGTAGAAAAGGGAAACTGTTGTAGGAAATATATATAGTAATAGGGTTCACGACGGAGGAAGCTATCATTCATCACAGTATACTAAGTGCAAATAGCATAGCCTAACTTACAGATGAAACAGCTTGAAGTTCAAGGTGCCGCACATCCTTCTCACTGTTTAGTCCGCTTAATCGCAGATTATCAGTTTACATATGCAAATTTGAACAAATCAGGGCAGTTATTTCAAAAAAAACATTTTTCGGGAGAAACTGTGTCCTACCACTTGAGGAAGCAGTCAGGGCAATCTTTCCTTGAAACTTTTGCAGGAGACATGCTGCGAGCTTTTTGATCTGCATCTCAAGAATATTTAAATCTGTCATAAAAACCATCAATGAGAAAACATCAAAAATGCATAGTAGAATCAGAAACATACTATAGT
>JAPQWV010003413.1:0-41826 GCA_027422505.1 Craterostigma plantagineum
TGTAAACTCCAATGCCTTGCCTTAATTCTCCTACAATGAATCTTTGATCTGCTAAGACGCTCTTTGTCGGTAGGATCCTAACTGTTACTATTACCATAATTCGTCGTATGGTTTTGTGTGCTCTATGTAGTGTCTGAGTATAGGGGGAATCCCATAGGCTAAGTCTGTGAAGAAGAAGCAAATGCCTGGCGTTCGATGGATATTATTACTGCTGACCGACGACAAGGCTTGACTGAGTTCGCTTACGCTTGTCTTGTGCTCTTCTTCGTACGCTGTTTTCTTACACCTTCCGTATGTCCATACCAACATCATGTTAAGAAGAGTGCAGATAGCGAAGGGCACCCATCCTCCTGTGTGGATTTTTTCATTAAAGATGTCATGAAGATGCTCTCCATTGAGATGTATGGTAAGAAAAATAATAGAACTAGAATAATATTTGTTCTCCCATATGACAAGCATCACTAGAGTTGTCAAGAGTGTTGTTATGATCATGACCCATATGACCACCACACCTGAAAATTTTCAAGATAAGAAAACATGTTGAATGTATATTAGAATTTCTTTTTTTTTTGCAAGGGTTTGGATCATAGTCGTAGCGTTATGAAAAAAGTTCCTTGATATTATTCTTACCATATGCATTGGTTAGTGCAACACCTCCTTTGAATCCAACGACGAGACCAAGTGTGAGAAATCATTAGAATGTAATTGACTTCAGAGAATATATTTGTCCCTCGTGGTTGGACGACGTATGAACTATGCTTACTCGTGGGAAGCAGCACCCAAAGCGAGTGACTGCTTAACGATTGAAAAACATGCTGAGATCATCGATTGGCTTGCGACGACTGCGGCTAATGTTGAAATAACAAACATGGGCCATATACGGGTTTGGGATGGAGCTGTAAAAGCGTTTGAAATGTCTTTAGGGTTCTTCACTAAGTATGCTGTCTCGCCTGCGTACGACAGTACTAGTGAAGGATAAACACACCATCGAGAAACCCCACTGCCAAAAGATTATTGTTAATGCAATTAAATGAATCGATTGGTTGATGGCAAACAGAACTAGAGGATTTAATCTAAAACCTGATATCCTTTTGTTGAAATGCCCTAAATCAGCAAACATGGCCTCAGCTCCTGCATTAGATGCATATAAGTTGTGAATAAAATTTCTTTTTACTGTTTAAGGTTGTAAAGATGATTTACCTGTGATGCTCAAGAAACAGCTCCAAGCACACTCCATGCAGTTTGGCCATTTTTCATGCAGAAGTTAAAATTATATAGTGAGGTGACACGGCTTTGAGATCGAAGGTTCGTACTTCATGATGTTGTGTAAACCATCACAACGTTGAACAGAACCAATCAACATTATAGGAGAGAACAACGACCCAACTTTGCCTGTTCCTCGATATTGGAATGCAAAAAGCACCACAAGAAGTAAACTGACATCCACACGACGTGTTTCTTGAGCATATACGAAGAAATTGATCATGTTAGAAACCTTTATATAACTTCACTTTATATAAGCATCAAGGTTTTACGTGTTTACTTACCCTGAGTGAGTTTTGGGGAAAGAGATTGGATTCCTTGAGGGCCGAAAGAACTGTGCACCGCTTCGTTTGTAATTCATTTTCACACACACACACACGCACAGATATATATATATATATATATATGTATGCTTATGTAATCATAGAATGCAGTTTATTAGTTACCACAAGTTGCAGGAGTGAGCGCTCCGTCTCCAATAACCATGCAAGTCCCAAGCAAAACAATAAAGTGAGGAAGTTTCTGAGCATAAATATGACTCTCTATAAATGTCTTTATTCTGTACTGTGCTCAGACGACTCATTTTTCCCGACGATCCACTGTTCGTTCACTGTGTCCAAATCAAACCTAATTCAACCTTGTTGTGTTCAGAATCCTGAACTGGCTTCGAACATTTACATGTCTACATATGTAAGAATACAAAGCAAATGTCCCGCCTTCGCCTTGATCATTAGCATTGAAGCAATGCAGACATATTTGATCAAGACTAAGAGTGTTAGCGTCCAAAGTATAAGGCTTAGCGTTCCCATGAGGTCTTCTTCTGTGAGGTTTGTGGAGTTGGTTGAAGAGAATACGTTCACAGGCGAAGTTGCCAAGTCACCGTACACCACTCCAAGAGATTGGTAGCTAAAACAAGTGTTTGCATGGTTGTGTATTCCTACATATGTTTGTTGCTTAGTTAGTAATTCAACATGCCAAATCGATAAAGCAAATGCCAATAAAATTTGAAGTACCTTTTAACTACTTTGCGGAGATTGATAAATCTTAGTGAAGCTCATGTTCTACCCACAGATTGATCGCGTCCAGCTTCACATCATCTTTGTCATTGTTATAATAACTACTATTGCCGTCCTCCCATATCCTAGCTCTATAATTAACTTAATTTGGCTGCACCATATTATATTATATATTTTCGGCACATTATATTATAAACATTTGAGGGCTAATGATAGGTCGGAAATCATTGTCAGTGTCACTTATAATCAGTTTTTCGGGAGGAGTTAGTTAAGAGTAGGATATCATATGAGAATCTACTTATATTTATTTCCATTTTAGTAGAATACAGAGTAATTCGTCATTTTTAACGTCTGTTTATCTTATAATTCAATTTTAATTAATATAACACTATCACTCACCACGTATCGTTGGACATTCGTTCTAGTTTTTTAAAAGTAATGTAGAGCGTACACAGCCACAAACCAGAGCAGGTGAACTTTTCACCACTCCATTTTCGGGATGTATAATATTCAGTTTTGGGTGCGTACTATTTTTTCTACAGTTATTTTGCCTATGCAAATTTCCGTTGAAATTTACTTTATTCCCGATACACAATAGTACTCGATATTATGTATATACCTCGAGTTTGTTACGAGTTTAACCATATCCAAGTCATTTTCTATCTATGTCGATCTAAAATAGTTTTGATGTATGTTAAAGGGACACTCAATTTCGGTTTAAGACCATCTACGCCCGTCAACCGCAAACGCAAACGCATTTCGCAGTAATAGCCATAGTTTGCGGTAATTGTCTCCAACAGTCAACTGCAAAACAACAAAGCAAAGAAATTTTTCCGCAATATTTCCTTTCATATCAACTTTATAATTTTTCAGTATCACCCATATATTTTACTACTTTACAAATTACCACTATATCTTTTTTTTGATTTAGAAATATTTAATTATATTACATATAAATATATAAAATATAAATAATAATATAAAATAATTATTACTAAATATGTGTGAATGTTACATGATTATTTATTATGTCACTTTATAATCATAATGATTATATATAATTTTCAAATTCGTAATATATTTTTTTTTTATTTATATTTTTTATATGTGTTTGATTAATACTTCCATGTAGCTAAAGGCTTATTTGCAAGTTTAAAACAACAAAACGCATTTTTGCGTTCAAACGCATTTTTGCATTTAAATTCGAAACTGGATAGAGAAAGCAAAAACGCATTTTGCGTTTGCGTTTCCAGCCTATTAGAGCCGTTTTACTACATGTCTGCGTTTGCGTTTTGCAGTTCTATGAAGATGCTCTTAAGCTCGTATCTGGAAAGTGTTTGTTTAATATGTATTGATTTGTGAAGTTGTTATTATTTTTCACTCGGTTCTTCTTGAATATTTTTCGATTTTAGCTCGTTAGAGACTGAATCGGAGCTCAATTGAACAATGAGCTTCATTGCGAAAGATACCATTCGGTCTCGACTTTGAACTGAGTTGTGCGACTCTATTATGATAAATGCAAGAGTTTGTGTATGGAAGTCAAAGCTTCATCCCTATTTCTCACATTCTTCCTCGCAAGAAAGGGCTAGAAGATTCAGTTTATGCATTACGGTATGCAACCTTCTTAGCTAGACTGTGAAGCGAAGTGACTGAGTGTGTTCTGATGAATGCAAGACATATTTATGGAAGTTAAGGCTTAATATCCTTAGCTAGACAGACACCAACTAGTAAATTCAGTTTATACGTACCTTAGCTAGACAGACCCAACTCACTAAGTTATACTCTGCTAACTCAAACTATGAGACAACTTTTTACAGTTCGTCTAAACAGTTTCTTACAGTCCGTTGTATTAAGAAACTAGTTGTTTTGTGTCGTTGTAAGGCCCACTTTCGGTTTTGCTTTTCGCTCTCGAATGACTTGATAATTTTTGTGAGGTTTAATTTGTGTTTGCTTGCGCTTGAATGTCGTCCACCGCATGAGTAATAGATGAACATTCTAAAATCAACGTGTCGAATAGGGCGATTTAGGTTCCAACATACTCGGTAGGGTCGACTGAGTTGATGGCGGCGTCGGAGATTGAAAACAGCTCAAATCTCGGGGATTTGTTTACGGTGCTCACGGTAGGTAGACACCAATATATATATATATATATATATTATATATATATATTAGCTTCAATTCAATGGCACTTGCTACTTTATAATTAATACACACATATTCTTTTAAATTTGTCGCGCCTTTGTTTGTTTAAACTTGATCCATCGTGATACGATCCGATCTTGATAAGGTTCGGTCTCGACGTGATCCAGTTTCTTTAGGTCCCACCTTTACTCTATCTAACTTGATTGGGTCCGATCTTTTTTTTTTTTTGGTAGAATAGGATTATTCATTACACCAACTCAATTTGTACACATAGCTATCGACAGAAATAGAAGATAACTATCCTGTGAGTGAACAATAAAATCTCATCTATGAGATAACTCCAACTGCCGCCCTAACACGCGTAATTGCCCTTATCCTCCACTTCAATTCCTGTAGTATTACTTGCACTATTTGCTCCACTGAACTCGCTTTTAGCTCATGCATGCGTCTGTTTCTCTCCCTCCAAATGTGGTATATCATAGCTGCCACATATGCAATGGTAATTCTCCACCTTTTCTTGCCTCCTACTAGCTCCAACCAGTTATATAGATCAGCAAAAGATCTCAGATCACCATCAAGATGAAGTAATTCCCAGATTTGGCTACCACCTGTTGGCTGAACTGGCATTCCAGAAATAAATGTTCAATAGATTCATCAAACGCATCACATAGCCTACATTTTCTGTTATTAATACAGACCCCCCAGCCAATTAATCTATCCATGTAAGAATCTTTTCTGGATCATTAACCTAGCATAAAAGAATGTTTGGGAGAACTGAATCTGTTCCACGTAGCTTTAGACAAGGGAAAACTGGGATTCACCTTTAAGCCACTCATACCCTGATTTTTACAGAATATCTACCATCACCCGAGGAGATCCATACCCTGCCTACATACCCTTCCCGGAATTTTCTTTTATTCTATTCAGTTTTCTCCAGTGCCAACTACTGTCCACAGCCGTCCTGAATCCCAGAAGCTGCACCCTTTTTAAGTACAACCACATGCACCCCCTTAATCCATAACGATTCAACTGCCAGTGTGAGGTCCCAGATTTGTTTTCCAGCCAATGCTAGATTCCAGGTCACACAGTCACGCAAGCTTAAACCTCCTTTGCTCTTTACAGACAAACTCTCTCCCAGCTGGACAAGAGTATGCACTTGCCATGAGATTTCCTTCCCATAGGTATTCCATACATATCCTGTCAACCTCCTTAGCCACTGATTTGGGAAGCAGAAACATTGCACCCCAGAATCCATGTGTGGCAAGTAGCACTGAATTAATCAAGCAGAGCCTCCCTGCATATGATAAATTCCTCGAGGACCAACACCTAATTCGTGTTATTTTTTCCACAAGAGCTTGCATGTAGATCTGCTCCACCTAGTAGGTGCAATCGGAACACCTAGATATCTCATGGGATATCTTCCCAACTGAACACCTAGATTGGGTCCGATCTTTAATTCAGTTAACGCATCAAGTTTAATCAAACATCAAACTATTCATGATTTCTAGCAATTTTCTGGTGATTGACATATTGGGGCAAAGAAGACGATTTTTACAACCATTTATAAAGTATAAATGATTACTTTAATATCTCCGGTCCTCTCTCTCATTAGTAGGGGTGTTCGTTCGGTGCAAATCCAACCGAATCGATCCGAAATTTCGGTACGACATGGACCGAATACCTAACCGAACTTCCCGGTTCGGTATTCAATTTTTACCGAATTTTTTTGGTAAATTCGGTTTGTACAGAAATAACCGAATTTTCAATAAAATAATAAAAAATATTTTCAGAAATATTTAAATTAATATATAATTTAATATAATTATAATTTTATTTTCACTATAATAATAATATAATATATTACAATATAAAAGTTTTGTAATTCGATATATCGAATTTACCGAAATTCAAAATTCATACCGAACCGAATTACCGATTTTTTTTAAGAACCGAATACCGTCGGTTCGGTTTGTAACGAATTTTCGGTAATCCGGTAAATTCGGCCAGTATACCGAATTATGCACACCCTACTCATTAGCTATCCTTTCTAACTTGTTGAGCTTTCTTGCCTCCACCAAAGAGCTGGTCTTCACGTGATACAACCTAATATGTTCCGAAAGTTGTTCGGGTGTGAAGCGGCATGTTCACATCCTCAGAGCTGGAGGATGATAGAACGTCTCAAGTATTGAAGTTCGGAATCATTCAATATGCTAGGCCAGATATTCTGAAGACCTTCACGAAGCTCCCTGGTTCATCGTTCCTTTAGAGTGTTAAGATGCACAACCTTCTGATGGATAAGATGAACCATGACATCGGTTTCTTGCCTAACTTTGAATAAATCAGACAGTTTTTTAGCCTACAGGGTCTTGTTTATGAAGCTCCTTAATTCTTCGTTGCATGATTCAAAAACCAGACATAATGGTGGAGACGATAGGTGGAATTCTAGTGGACGCTACCGATTCCTACCACCTCTAACGTTGCTGGTGTGTCCATCGCAGGTAAGTTGGCAAACTAGGGTATCCCATATAAGTCCCTAAATTGCTTAAGTTTGAAAGTTATTATTCGTATAATATTACCCCCTAAATTCTATATCCCTGCATGTTGTGTATCCGAACAGCGGCGGCCTAGCCGATGCACATGTATGGCTGGAGCGTAATGCATGCCGCGTGCTACTGCGCGCCCAACGAGGGGCGTTGACAAATTGGACGGGCCGGCCGATGCGGGCCCATGCACCCTGAAACTACTAGAACATGTCCGAAACAACACTTGTAGTAGTTTTCCACGACGAAGCCTTACGTGGAGGATTCTCATGATGACACCTCACCAAAGGGACACATCACTATGGAGACGTGGATTCCACTCAAGTCATTATCAAGCGTAGCAAAGCTTCTCAATGGACCTTCATTAAATAATCATTATGCATGTAACTGAGGTGTCCGTAATACTCCATATGCGGCGCATCATCATAGCCTAAGGAATGAGTTTTCCATGGCTATAAATATGTGATCATGGCCAAGGCTTGGAGCATAAGAGAGAAGAAGATACCAGTTATGTGTATATGCGTGTAGCTTGAGAGGAAAAGAGTCGACGTGTTAGGCGAGTTGTAATCCCGAGTTTTCAAATAAATGAATAACGGTTGGGAGTTTTCCCCGTAAATTGCCTTGTGTTAGTCCTTTCTTCCTAATATCGCTAGTGTGATTTTAGAGTGAATACGAATCTCGTAGACATTTCCGTATATCCGCTTGTGTGAGACGAGGGAAGTGTTTTCGAACGATCCTTCCGAGGGAAGCCACCATTCTCACTTTAAAATTGTAGCTGATCACGCTTGGCTTTGAGCGTGCTGGACTCCGGGCGGATTTACGAGAGTTCTTCGATTGAAGTCGAGATGGGCATGGGTTGCAATGGAATTAATGAGAGAAAGAGCCAAGAATTATCCTAGTGTGATGCAATAAAGCGACTTAGAAAAGCTGCGTCGATCTGAATAGTGCAACACTTACGAACCCAGTTCAAGGTTTACGCTATAAAGGAATTCACGTAGAAATGGGATGTCAAAATGTATGTTATGGTGTGCACACATCTGGATTATAGGTCGTTGTACAAGTGTTGTGACCGTATATACATATCATCGAAAAAACGTATCATAAGCATGCTTTGAAATAGATTTCAAGATAATCAAAGAGACTTGCTATCGGCGCAGTCATGCGCAATCCACTTTTCAAAAGAAAAAAAATATTATTATTTTATAGTTATGCTTTTGTGCATATAAATAGGCTTACGCTTAAGAGAAAGAAAGAAGATTGAAAACAAGTGAAGAGCACACTTTAGAGGTGATTCAAGGCGTTAAGAAAGGAGAATTCAAAAGCAATATAGTGAATAACGTGGCGGAGCCGAATCGTAGGGGAGACCATGTTTCTTCTATCACTATATTTGTTTTCCCTTGTTCTTCGATCCCCCACGAGTAGCTAAATTTTATGTATTTGAGATTAGATGAACCCTAGCGATATTAACCATTTGCTTTGAATGATTTATCGTAGTATTTCTTATTCTTACTTGAATTTGTCTATGAATTTCATTTATGTCTATGTGATTGAAGTCTTTCATATTGTCTTGTTCATGTCTATAAGAGCAAGATATTTCTTGGAAAATCTGAGTTGAACTCGAAAGATGGACAAGCGATTAGACCACTCGTAGACGGACGGAATCAAATCAACGCTAGAATAGCTTTGAACTATCCCGCCTGATTAGTCAAATCTAATAGTAGAATTCGATTAAGTTTAATGCAATCTTATGATTTGTAGTTAGGGAAGCTTGCCCATTTAATTCGTAGGATTAGTTGTAGATGTTTTATGTGATTAGGAAAGTTACTTGGTTACGTATGAATTAGAAGTTCTCACGGTCTCGAAAAAGCTACGTGAATTATATAGATTATGGTTTAATCGAGCCAGGGGGATTCAATGTCTCAAATACGTTCATTTTCAGGAAGTAGTCTTTAGCGTTTATTTCTTAATAGTTCAATTGTTAGTTTTTTTGTTTTTGCACTTCTTCACTAGGATATATATTTAAACAAGTTTTCTTACTTGCACAGTTTCTTTAGGTAGAATACTCGAATAATACTTGCTATTAGCATACTATTTTTGATATGTGCAGTTGCCGGTTTAGCGTAGCGTAGTCCTAGCTATTCGTTTAATGAATGACTTGCACGCTTGCACGCACCAAAATTATAATAGCGAGTAAGAGGGCTATTGAGGGTTTTTCCCCGTAGTTGCAACTTGTAACTCCTATTATTTCCTCAGTAAAAATATTCTTCTTTCCCTTTTTTATACCCCGGTTTGTTTGGGATTTTTTTCACGTCAAAATTTCGGGCCAAATTTTATCTTTATTGCTCAAATATTTATCTGATGAATTACTTGACTTGGTCCGCTAATACGCACAACACCTACAAGGACTTTGATCTATATTGAGAACTTTGTCGATTTGCTGGATCTCTCAAGGAGGTCATAGGCAGGTTATGTATTCACTTCATTTGATACAGTTATTAGCGTTAAAGCAACATTTCAAAAGGTTTTTTTATTGTCAAAGAACAGAAGCTGCAAGTTGAAAGGTTTAAAATAAAAAAACTAGCTCAGACCAATTTATGTGTGTATTATATTATTGCTAAACAAGTTTTAAGCGGCCAGTTTTCTCGTGACATTTTTAAGAGTTTAGCTCAGCGATATTTGTGATCAAAGATTAAATGGCTATTGCAACTTGGGATCAAAATATGTTCTTATATTGATTGAACAAACACACACTTCACACATACAATATTTGCGATTTTTTAAAGAGAAAAGCATGCACCTGTGAGAGTCGAGAGTAAGCTAGTACCTTGTTACCGGAATACATCAGTTAGAGAGTTGAAAATCTCCCATGGAGTAAGAATTAAGACGACTTTGAGATCAAACCACGTAAAAGTCCCCGTGTTCTTGTGTTGCTATTATGTTTTACTTTTATTTCTTTCTGGACTGAATTAAACTCGAACATCGTCCGTTTGATAAATAAACTGCATGAAATATGAGATTGTTGTAATATTGAAACCGATACTTGAGGGAGGGTAAGGGGTCAATATATTAGGATATATAACAAATTCATATTTAAATAGGACATTTGCGGGTTTGCTTTATTATAATCAATTTTACAATTATGAAATGTTGAAAATAAAATTTCAAACGCGACATTACATTTTGATTATTGATTTGAATTCATTGTAATAGATCAATTATTTGTTTATGATTAATTATGAAAACCAACTCGAATATACGCTGTTTATCTTAACTACTATAGAAGGCGATGATGCGTAATAGAGTTAAGATAGAAGACAGTTATCTACATATCTCATATCAGGCCTATCAAAGCAAAAGATCTAGAACAAAAGCACACCTAATCCATCCAACTAATCTAGTATAGGACGTTTTAACCACGATTTAAATGGTTGATTCAACGTGGGGTGTGTATTCTTGGGAGTTCTCTTACCTCTCTCTATTATTTTCACACACAGACACACCTAACTATGTGTTAGGATTTTAAGATTTATACGACATGTCTATATATAATATTTGAGCCATTGTAAGCCCGTTCCAAATATAAAGATCACTAAGGCTCTACAAAAGTAAAGCATAGTTCACTTACGTAAATTAAATACTAAGATAAACTACCACAATAAATTAATTTCTGACAAAACCATAAATTAACATAAAAAGCTAAAAATTTAAAAAATAGAAAATCAATTTAAAAATGGAAAAAAAAAGAAAAAAAGAAAAAGATGATAATTAAATAAAATAAAAATAAAGAAACAATAAAAACTAAAATATAATAATGAAAATCAAATAAAAATAAATTGAGTAAAAAAATATAAAAAAAAATTTAAATTAAAGTAGATAAAGAGAAAATAAGAAGGCATAAAATAAATAAAAAAGAGAAAGGATATTAAAATAAAATAAAATAATACAAAAATAAAAATAAAAAATTATTTATTTATTAAAAACTAAAAGGTAAAATGCATATAACCCCCTCGTGGTTTCGCCGAAATGCACATAAACCCCCATGTTTTTATTGTATTGTACTCCCTCGTGGTTTAACTAATCGTCCTAGTTCTCAAATCTTTTTAACAAATATATTAGGACGATTGCACCATTGTTAACTTGACAGGGATGGAGTCAGGATTCTCGTAAACTGTCAGTGGCGTTTTTATTTATTTTCATTTTAACCTATTTTAGTTTTTAATAAATAAATAAATAAATATTTTTTTCATTTTTTATTATTTTATATTTATTATTTTTTACCTTTTCTCTCTTTTATTATTTTTATATCTTTATTTTCTCTTTTGTTTTGTTTTATTTATTTATTATTTTTAATACAGTTCTATTCTTACTTTACTTATTTGAATTAAATTTATAAGTTTTAACTTAATATTTGATTCTCTCTTACTTTTTATTTTAATTTACTAGTAATTTAATATTTTTCTCCCTCTTTTTTGGAATATTTTCCTATTTTTAATGTTAAATTTTTAAGCGTGGCCAATCATATATCGACACGTGTCAGCGGCGATCTAACGGCAGGGTCAATTTGGTTCAAAATCGTCAACAACGGGGACTAAATTGCTCCACCCGAAAATTGGGGACTAAATTGCTCCGCCCGAAACATCGGAGATCATTTTGGGTTTTTTCCCAATTTACACACCTTAATATTTTTTGTTGTTAGTTGTATTATGAGTATATGGAGACACTTGGCCCACCAATCACCTTGAAGCAGTACTATCTCAAGGAACCCATGACAAAAGACCTGGACCGAAAGAAATCGAGGTAAAGATGTTAGCTACTCAAACGTGGGTTGTGCAGTAAGCTTCGACAAAAGCTCCACCACCGAATACTACTTATTCGTAGGAGGCAACCTAGTCATGTGGAAGAGCAAACGGAGAAACGCTGCTTTTTGACCGAGCACAGAAGCTCGCAGAGTCTTCTCTACAGCAAGCGAACTCATATGGATAATGAGACATATCTTAGAAGACTTGACGATCAAAAAGCAATCAACCCATTACAATGTTTTGTGACAATAAAGCAGCACACACATATCAACGAATTCATTCTTCCGTTAGCGAACAAGGCACATTGACGTCGACTGCAACCTTATGGGAAAAGCGTAGAGCAAAGAGATAGAAACATCATTTTTGTCACTAGTAAAGAGCCATTGGCCTAATTGACTTATTTAAGCTCGATTTGAAGGGGAGTGTTGAATATCACGCACGTGATTTCAGAGGATATTCTCATCATCGATGGTACCATACACAATCAAAGCAACAATCACAACTTATCCAATCAGGGCAGCTGCAAAAAATTTAGTATGCCCTGTTTGGATTCTGGATTTCTTGAAATCCGGATTTCGCCCAGATCTTCCGTTTGACAATTGCACTGCTTTGGATCTCGATTTTGTCGACATCCGAGGGAAATCCAAACTCTTATAATTCGTCGGATTTGAATTGCGTGTCAAATGGTCCATTTTCGAATCCAAAGTTGAGCACGTAACGAGTTTTTCATAACTAATAATAATAATAATAATAGTATAATGATAATAATAATAATGAAAAGATATAATAATAACAATAATAATAATAATAATTAGGAGGTGGACACTGAGTCGAGCCTATTCGCAAGCTCAATGAGCCGACTCGAGCTCGTCATGGATTCGCGAATGAGCCGACTCGAGCTCGACGAACCTTGTCGAGGTCGAGCTTGTCACGGGTTTGCGAATGAGCAAGCTCGAGCTCGAGCTCACTCGTGGGCACTCGAAAGCTCGCAAGTCGGCTCACGAGCTTGCTTTTTTATATTATTCATGATTTTTATTTTATTTTATTTTGTACTTATTATATTATTTTAGAAAAAGTAGCTCGTCGAGCTCTGTTTTGAAATCCAAATTCGAAAACCTGATGCCAAACGACGAATTTGGATTAAAATTATGATTTTGAAATTTATAGTTTAATATCAAACGATTTCGTTGAAATACACGAATTCATAGATAGACCGATTGTAATCGGTAAAAAATCACAGAGAGAATCAATCACTGCAAAGTTATTTAAATATATACACTATGAAAAAAGTTACATATTGGACTCCACACAGCTCACATACAAGCAAGTTACAAACTTTGATTTCAGGGACTGAAATAAATTATAACTCTTGAACATTGAATACAAACACAGATTACAATTCTCTACTCGATCAACAACGTAAAATAAAGCGAATTTTTACTGAATCCCTAACCAGCCTAACGAAGAAGTACGCGTTCTTTGCGTAATAGACATATGCACAATGATAATTGTTAGGAATCGTGAATTTAAAGAATTCAGATTAACAGTTTCGGTGATTGGACTTAACTTAATTAAGTAAACCGGTTAGACACACGTGAAACCGGATACAGGAAAGCAGTTTGCCAAATGCAACCAGCAACCGGATCAAGGATGCTATCAAAAGGTCACTAAAGACCGGAATGTAGAAACCGGATATGCCACAGTGGACTAAGATTCAAATTTATTTGAAGAGGGACAAGTTGAAGACTTCTGACGAGCAGTTAATTCAAGGCTGACAGCACGAGCCAAGTCGAAGTCAACTAATCCAAATAAGGAAGAAAGCAAAGTGCACATGGCTACTGCTGCCAAGACCGGACAGATCCAATTTTGGGAAAGTCATTTAAAGCTTTGTCAGATACAAATAGCTATCTCATAACGGCCTTCTATAATAAGCCCAACTATAAAAGGGGAGAGGCAAGATGAATAACTACTTCACCATCTTTGAAATCAAGAAACGGGAGAACTAGTTCAAGTTCTCAGCGATTAAGCAAGAAATGTTTAGGTGTTGTCCTCACTGCATTTAGACCAGTTTTGGTTATTGATGAGTTGTTCTCAAGGGACTGTAAAAGTTCTTGAAAGTAGACGGACTGTAAAAAGCTGTCTAAGTGGTGTTTAGGAGTTTAGTTAGCTGAGTATAGCCGCGTCGTGTACTGTGTTAGTCTAGCTAAGAAGTCCTGCAACAGGGGTTGTAGACAGAGTCTTCTAGTGGTGCCTTCCTTGCCGGGAAGAAGGGGAGACGTAGGAGATTTTTGGCTCCGAACTTCCAGAAACAACTCTGTGTCTTCAGCAAACACACACACACACACAAATCACACTTCCAACCGGTCTTGGTTCAAAACCGACCGGTTAGCTTCCACATAAGTTTTATATACAAATATCAAGCACCTGTATCTAACCTTAACCGCTAGTGTTTATTCCACCCCCTCTAAACACGCAACCGATCCTAACAAGTGGTATCAGAGCGGGTTGCTTGATATTTCTCATTTTACTAAGCACGACTTCATCAAACAAGCTTCCTATTGTCTAGCAGGGAAAACTTCATTGAGTGGAAGATTAGAATAATGACTCATCTCTGTGCGCAAGACGACGAGATGATAGACGTAATTATCACATGACCATTCGTGTTTACAAAGGTAAAACACACGGCATGCGGCACACCCTGAAGAACCGCAAGAAGTTCCAAAGGAAAGACACGAGCTAACAATAGTAGAAAGAAGAAAGGTGAACCTTGCAACGTCGCCAATGACACCCTGTTCAAACATTGGACATGGGAATATTTAGACAGGTCATGACATGTAAGACCGCAGAGGAAATGTGGGCCAAGCTCTGACAAATCTGCGAAGGAAATGACCAAACAATGGAAAATAAACTTGTCGTTGCCATCCAAAAATACGACACCATCAGATTGAAGCCAGGAGAAACCATGGCTGACTTCGAGGAGCAGTTCTGCTCTATTATCAACGATCTCTCAGCACTTGGGAGACAATGGAAAACATGGACATGGCAATTAAGGCCATGAAAGCACTCCGACGAGAATGGGATGTAAAAACAATGGCTATGCGAGAATCCAAGGACTTAAGCAAACTAATGCTGCATGAGCTTTTTGTAGATTTAAAAGCTTACGAATTCGAGCTCCAACAAGACTGGAGGAGGTGATACCGATTCAACCGATAAAGCCACTTGCAGTAGTAGAACTTTCCACAAAGGCTACTGACGAAATGAGTGAAGAAGCTATGACTCTCTTCATCAGGAAGTTCGAAAAGTTCATGACGGGAACTCCAAATGAAACACCACGAGGTAAGCATGCTGCGAAAAATGAAGATCCTAACACATATTTCAATTGTGGTAGGACCGGACACTACATTGCTGACTGCCCCAAAAAGAAGAAAAGATCGAAGGAGGCAAACAAATTCAAAAGCAAGAGAAAGTCACGAGTACTCATAGCGGAAAAAAGCACCCGCAGATGGGATGATGCAAACTCAGAAGAATCAAGCTCAGAAGAAGAGTTGAGCAGATGTAAAAGTGAGAAAGAACTCACTTGCCTAATGGCAGATCAACCGAACCAAGAAGCTGAGTTCAGTTACGAAGTACTAGATGCTCTTCAGAACATGGCCGATGAATACTGGAAGCTTAACGAGAGGCTGAAGGTAGCAGAAAAAGGTAAGGCATCGGTACAAGAAGATACTGGATCCCTAGTTGAAAGAATCATTCAACTAGAGGAAGAAAATAACAGGTTAAGGGAGACCGTTGAGCTGAAGGATTCGGAGAACCAGAAGCTGTCAACGATAGTCCAGTCTTGGACAGATCGTCTAAGACGCTCAACTGCCTTCAAGGAATAATGAAGGACACCAATGACCGGACAGGTCTTGGTTACAGAGAATAAGCAATACTGAGGAGGCATCGACATCTTATCAACCGCCTGCCTTAAAGGAATACTTGCAGGAGCTCAACCGGTCTAGCTGGTTTTTAGACAGCGGTTGGTGTCGGCACATGACCGAGAAGGAAGACTTCTCACGGACATCAAACCATGTTCCAAAATGACCATCACCTTTGGAGATAACGGAAAAGGTGAGACTATAGGTAAGGTAAGATTACCTATGGTAACTTAACCCTTAGAAACGTATACTTAGTTAGGAACCTACATTATAACCTAATAAGTGTTAGTCAACTAAGTGATACTGGATATGAAGTCAGTTTCAAACATGATAAATGCCTTGCTAAAAACAAGGGTGGGAAAACTGTACTGACCGGACAAAGAACTGATGGCACCTACACAATAAACTGGAATGAGCAAACTGCTTATACTCCAACGTTTTTGGTCGCCGGTGAGTCCAGGGGTTGGTTGTGGCACAAAAGATTAAATCATCTAAATTCAAAACCATTTCAACCTTGAGTAGAAATAACCTAGTTAAAGGTTTACTGAAACTAACATATGTTAAAGATAAAGTCTGTTCAGCATGCCAACTAGGTAAACATATTAGATCAACCTTTAAGAGTAAATGAAACATATTGTCAGACCAGTGTCTAGGTCTGTTAAATATGGATTTTTTTGGTCCAGTTTTGGTAACTAGCTTAGGGGGAACTAGGTATACACTAATAATAGTTGATGACTACTTTAGGTTTACTTGGGTAATATTTCTAAAGACTAAAGATCAAACCCCGAATGAATTAATAAAATTCTTTAACAGAGTAGAAAATGAAAAGAATCATAGGATAAAAACAATTAGGAGTGACCGAGGAATTGAATTCCTCAATTTCAGTCTAACATCCTATCTTGAGAACCATGGCATACGCCATGAGTTATCTGCTGGCAGGACACCTCAGCAAAATGGAGTTGCTGAAAGAAGAACCGGACACTCAAGGAAGCAGCTAGGATTATGCTGGCAGATGTAGATATCTCTCAGAAATTCTGTGTTGAAGCTATCAATATCTCCTGCTACACACAGAACCGGTCAATGATATGCAAAAGTCAGGGAAAAACACCATACGGGATCTGGACTGTAACATCCCTACCATGGTTATTTCAAACCTTTTGAAGCCGATACTACATCCACGACAACGGGAAGAACCATCTAGCCACATTCGACAAAAGAGCTGACAAGGCTTATTCTTAGGATATTCAGTAGTCAGCAGGGCATACCGAGTGTTCAACTGCAAGAACCTGGGCATAGAAGATTCTCCGCATGTGGTGTTTTGAAGAATCTCAGCATGAGAACAACACCCCACAGAACATCAACCGACTAAGCAACCAACTAGAAATACAGAATCTGGATGATTCCGATGAAGATGATGAACCAGAATGTGAACAAAAGAGTCAAATCAACCAGAAGCTGGAGAGACCGGAGTTCATAGTGAGCAAATATCAGAAGAAGTCTCGGTTCAGCATGATCAGCTGTTGATTGAAGAAGAAACATAGACTAGACAAGCGCCCGAAGAATCGGCAGAACTAGTCAACCCTCAGGAAGAAGATCAATCTGAGAGGAATCCATCAAATGGAACCGGACCAAACTCAATCACCCAAAAAGGCTGATCATCGGTGATCCAGCTGCACCCATGAAGACCAGGCGCCAGTCCGACCCTAACATGTTCATCCATGCCTTCATTTCTCACATACAGCCGTCTAAGGTTGAAGAGGCACTTAAGGACAGTGAGTGGATCGCAGCTAAACAGGAAGAGCTGAACCAGTTCAAAAGAAGCGATGTATGGATTCTAGTGCCAAGGCCTACTCAGACGGTGATTGGAACCAAATGGGTGTTTAAGAACAAATTAAACGAAGATGGATTGGTAGTAAGGAACAAGGTTAGGCTGGTTGCACATGGATACCGGCAGGAAGAAGGGATAGACTATGATGAAACATTCGCGTCGGTAGCAAGACTGGAGGCAATCAGAATCTTTCTAGCCTATGCTGCGTTTAAAGACATTAAGGTGTACCAGATGGATGTCAAAAGTGCATTCCTAAACGGGAAGATCTCAGAAGAAGTCTACGTGTTCCCAGATCACGTGTACCGATTGAAGAAAGCTCTATATGGGCTCAAGCAGGCGTCACGAGCTTGGTACAAAACCTTATCAAAATTCCTAACAAGCAAATGATTCTCAATTGGCAGCGTGGACAAGACATTATTCCGATATACTAAGGGGGAAGATCTGCTCATCGTAAAATCTATGTTGATGATATCATATTCGGTTCAACCAATCCTAAGTTGTGCAAAAGGTTCTCCAAGCTGATGCAAGACCAGTTCGAGATGAGCATGATGGGCGAACTTACGTTCTTTCTAGGCCTTCAAGTGAAGCAACTAAAACTGGAACCGGAATTTGTATCTTTAACCAGTGGATATATATAACCATTCTTGGCAGGTTATAGACCGAATTCTTCCTCAATTATTGCACTTCATCAATGCATATATTTCATAGTGTGTCTTGAATAAAGATTGGCTCGGGTCTGCAAGTTATCTGAACTCATGAACTGTCTTGTCATCAAAGAATCTACCGGACAAGACATAAAGTGCCGAGGAACTTACTGAAGAGATAAGGAGAGTCCTGGGTTATTGAGAATCCGTGACAAGTAGCGACAAAATCTCCACAGTATTTATTTAAGGACCTCGCTCTTTCGCTTAAGGCTCATCAATTCAAAATTATCTAAGTCTCCAACAATTCCAAACCCTTAGTCAGAAATAGCTTCACAACCAGAAAAAATCCTCACAGTCACTATACACAAATCTGATCAGTCAAAAACGTGCATCAATGATTCGACAAAAGGAGGAAACCGACCCAGGGAAGGTATGCTAAGACCTTTGGGCTGTTCACATGACGATGTGAAGGACTTTTCCTGACCAGCAAGAACTTAACAGAAAAGCCGAAGGCAAGAACGACTATCTCCGGGATGACGCTCATGGACAGGCCCGAGATGAAAGTGACAAACCAGTCTTCAGTCTCCCGCACGGAGCTCTTGCCGAAAAGAAGATGTCGTGGCCCCCGAAGGACCCCTGCCAAAAAGGAGCAAGTCGAACGTCGCACTCGCTTATTGCTTTGTCCAGGCTGAGCGATCTTTTGTTAGAGATCACGATGCAGGAGTGTTTGAGCTACCACGGTAGTGCAGGGCCATAGGACTCTTTATCCTTTAAGAGTTTTGGCATGCTATGCAGAAACAGGGCCTTCTGGTGGAGTGTCTGAACTCCCAAGAACTGCACCGATAGAAGAAGAGCGGTTGCCCAGAAATTCACTGCCAGGCCAGGCAGTATCTTTCTGCTCCTATTGGATTCGTTGCCCGGTATTGAGCACACGTCTTCTACCGAAGTTCATCCACCGAACTGGAGCCACTGTCCAGAAGGAACCGGGACTACCTTCCCAAAACTGGAAAAGTGATTGTGAAAAAGGACGACACTGCAAATGATTGCAAAAGCAGTGCTGAATGAAGCAAAAAGGTAAGACCGGATGTACCAGACAGACTAGAGAAAGCCAACAACCGGTGGATCGAAGAACTGGCCAAGTCCAAGTACTAGACAGGCTAAAACGGTTGTAATAGACTGGTAGCTTATATATCAAAACTCTTTTGATTTAATAAACACCTTTATGCTTCATTAAGTTTTGCCAATCACCCAAAATGAGGAAAATTGTTACGAATCGTGAATTAAAGAATTCAGATTATTCGATGATTGGACTTAACTTAATTAAATAAACCGGTTAGATACAGGTGAATCGAATACATGAAAGCACTTCGCCAATGCAACCAGCAACCAGATCAAGGATGCTATCAGAAGGTCACTAAAGACCGGAATGCAGATATCGGATATGCCACGGTGGACTAAGATTCAATTTATTTGAAGAGGGACAAGTTGAAGACTTCTGACGAGCAATTAATTCAAGGCTGACAACAAGAGCCAAGTTGAAGTCAAACTAAGCCAAATAAGGAATAAAGCAAAGTGCACAGGGCGACTGCTGCCAAGACCAGACATACCCAATTTTGGGAAAGTCATTAAAAGTTCTGTCCGGTACAAAGAGCTATCTCATAACGGCCTTCTACAACAGGCCCAACTATAAAAGGGAGATAGGCAAGATGAAGAAATACTTCACCATCTTTGAAATCAAGAAACGAGAGAAATAGTTCAAGTTCTGAAGCGATTAAGCAAGAAGTGTTTAGGTGTTGTCCTCACTGCATTTAGACCAGTTTGGTTATTGAGTGAGTTGTTCTCAAGGGACTGTAAAAAGCTCTTGGAAGTAGACGGACTGTAAAAAGTTGTCTAAGTGGTGTTTAGGAGTTTAATTAGCTGAGTATAGCCGCGTCGGTTGTACTGCGTTAGTCTAGCTAAGAAGGTCGTGCAACAGGGTTGTAAGACCGAGTCTTCTAGTGGTGCTTTTCTTTCCGGGAAGAAGGGGAGACATAGGAGATTTTTGGCTCCGAACTTCCAGAAACAACTCTTTCTCTTCAGCAAACACACACACACACACACACAAATCACACTTCCAACCGGTCATGGTTGAAAACCGACCGTTAGCTTCCGCATAATTTTCATACACAAATATCTAGCACTGGTATCTAACCTTAACTGGTTAAGACCGAAAACGAAGCTAGTGTTTATTCACCCCTCTAAACACGCAACCGATCCTAACAATAATTCAGTGAGTTGAGTTTCTCAATTCACTAATGACGTTAATGTATTCTATGTTTATATCATATAGAAACCTCAACTTCAACATTAAATATCATTGACAACTTCTCTTAAAAATTAAATATCGTCGACACCTTATATATTTAGTTTTTTCCCAAAAGAAAAATATTGCTAATAAAATCAAAGGCATGCATAGCAATAAATAAATATGACGAATGATTAAAGATATCTTAAATATGTTGAGAGTTGACTATTTTTAATGTTAATTTTTGTTGACTTTTAAATGTGTTGTAAATTTAGTATCATTACTGAAGAAAAATGTGCCTAAGGGGGGGGGGGTGAATTAGGCTTATAAAAATTTTATGCTTCTTCTTTTCACAAGTCCTAAGATGTAGTGAGTTAGAGATATCTACTGATTCTTGTGATGTGTATGCCTGATATAACGTCGGATGTGTGTCGGATCTGTCTCACACAGCGAAAAGGAAATAACTGTAACGTAAATGCGAGACATGATTTTTATAGAGGTTATATCCCCAACTGGGGTTTACTCCTCTCCTTGGGGTTTGCTCCCCTAGAGTTTAACCAATCACTATAATGTATTGTAGCTGGATACAAAACTGATTGATTAACCCAATACACAATCGAAACACGTCGAACACTATACACACTAGGTTACCACACGCGGAGTTTCGTTCCTCGAAATCGTCCTTCCCTTCACGTGTGCGTAAATGTCGACCTTGCCTCCTTGGTGTTGCTCTCGTCCGAAGATAGAATATATGGTGGGAGGTTGGAATATCTTCGTACGGTCAGTAGTCGCAAGTGATCGCTCAGGTAGGCAGAAAGCTATCGCAAATGATAGCTCAGGAATCTCTCAATACTGTTTCTGCTCAATACGCTTATAGTCGTAGGTTCGCAAATTCTAAGTTGTTCGAAATTATGAATTGTTGCTTTATAAACCTTTTCACTCAACCCTTTACATGGAAAATCATATCAAGATATTAATCACCAAATCAAGCATGTAGTCCATGTAATTTTCGAGAATCAACATGCCATGTAAATCATGCTTCTAGAAGGTCATCATAACGGTTATAAGCTCATTAAAGCATGATTGTATTCCATATAAAGCTCATATTCGTTCTCAAGGCATATTCAATTGTTTCGAATTATTTTTACCATAGCAGTACTTTCCATAATTTGCTATCAGTTTCTAGAATAAGTTAACAAGAATTACTTTCCATAAGTGATTCCTTGCTATCAATTCTGGAATAAGTTAATCCAGAATTACTTTTCAAGTATAACACACGAGATAGCATCATATCAAACATTTTCCATGTATAGCACATATCATCAGATCAATACATTTACCATGTTTAGCACATAAATCAGATCAGACACAACTATCACGAATTAATGCCATGCCATAACTTTCCATATTTCAGAGATCACATCCTTTTCTAGCATATACCATATAAAACACCTTATCCACGAAGTCAATTAAGTCATATCTTTCCTAAATACAATATTCCAATCAGTATAAGGAAAGATATCAATTTAATATTTGCACATTAAATTCAGTGGAAAGCTTGCAAAGAATCGCGAATGTGATTTGCATCAGGAATAAACGATTTCAACAGATATATCACTTTCCATATATAAACATCGTATTTTCCTTTTATAACTCAGTAGGATATATCATGCGTTATTTCCATAAATAGCACAGAACGATATATCCTATCACATGGGCTGCCTATAACATGCGATCACATAGTTTCACCAGTAAATCCCAACATCATACGCGAATCAATTATTCAACACTTTAACCAATTTATAGCTAATACATAATGCATGGTCGAATATTTTTCATATACTTAGACATCATTTTGACCATTTAACGAATTGCTTAATTTATAGACCTAATGTCATTACAATTACATAGTTCACTCTCTAATGCTCATGACCAAAAGGTCAACATTCTCCCCCTTTTTGATGATGACATGTAATTTATGCAACATGGAAGCATGTAAGCATATTCGATCATGCAAGTCCTAGCACATATATCTAAGTGTTCGATAATCATAAAACAGAGCATATGATATTTCCTAGTCACAGATGATACATATTTGCTCCCCCTGCCTAAGTGCATTTATCTATATGACATGTAGAGATATATCATGAGTGAATTTGCTCCACCTGTCTAAGTGCAGATATCTCATGTCATACTCAATGATATATCATGAATGCAAAATTTTAAGTTACCCGTAAGTGTGCTCCCCCTACCTAAGTGCGCGTTTTCAAACATGACTCAAGCAGCAGATAATCATCGCACATGCACTTATCACTTACAAAAAAGCTCACAAACGTTAATTAGCGTAGACAAGTATTAGAGCATTATTGTAATAGAGCATAAGATCACGTATCGCAACATGAAAGCATCACAAATATATCATAAAGTCAGAGCATAATATCAAGCATCGCATAAGAGCATCACAGATATATCAAAAGTGCAGCTATTCCATTCGTGAGTGCACATATTCCATATCATTTATGCAGATATTCCATGTAAAGCGTTTAAGCATCAGAGCAAACATACTTGTGAAGTTCAGAGTTTTACCAAGTTACATTAGTTTGCTCCCCTGTCTAAATGAGGTTATTCCAAATGTCCAGAGCATACATTCAAAGTTCTACTTAGAGCATAGATAGATGTCATATAGGCAAAAGTCAGAATTCACATACAATTATGCTCCCCTTGCATATGTGCAGATATTTTCATGCAAATTCAGTCAGCACATATAAGCACTAAGATATATCATAGGCGCATAAAAGGAATATCGCACACAAATTATTTCGAATATCGGAGACAGTTCTTAGATCCCTTACAGCATTAATTACTCAGACTTCTCCCCCTTCAGCATAAAAAAGGATATACTAAGGCTTTAAGGCTGAAAACTTAGCGCAAAATAACTAAGAAGAATGAGAATGAAGGAAGGAATAACTTATCAGAAAATGTTCTCAAGGCTGAAATCACTATTAGATCTGGCAGATTTGTTCAGCTCCTTGTGATCTTATCCGAACTCTTAAAAGCTGCGGTATAACATAGATGATTTTCAACAAGAGAAACTATGAAGTTCGAATTCGGAGGTAAGGAAGGAAGAAGTATAAAGTGATCACATTTAAAAATGGGCAATTATCCAAGAGATATAGTTTTCCAAAAATGAGATGAGATAAACTCGGCTTAAATATACTAGTAATCAAGTTATTCCTCGTATTCGATACTCGTTTCTCACTTTACTGCACTACAAACGATAGGTCCACTGCCTAGCGCACGTTGGTGATAATAACTATGTATTCGTTTTATTTTTCACTTGTCGCACTTGCAATTTAAAATAGTACATCACGTGTCGATCAGTCGCTCTTCCGTAAGAGGCTGCCGACGCTGACAGCGTTTGGACGTTCACGCAACTGCCCTGTCAGGTCCCTCCACTGACATCGGGACGTTCACGCCCGAGTAGACAGGACGTTCACGCCTGTTTGCCGTCAGGTGTCATATGAGTACCAACCTCGACTCCTCAACGAGTCAATCAATCACAATAATCTCGAACTACCCCGCTCAGGTCAAAATATTACCGTCTCCACACGGCATAAGTATCTCACCCCTGTGATATGATATGCATATTAACGTGATAACACATGAAATTGTGATGCCACAGGAAACTTACGTAAAACATGTAATTCACCAAGTCACATAAAAGCATATAAATATCAGATAAATGTTTACATGTCGCAGATGAATAATTCACCTACATATCCTCGTGATAAAATCAATCAATAAATCGGGTAAATTCCCTACGTTCAAACCCCTGAGCACGAAAATATAAGTATATGTGTTAACTTAATTTCGAACTCTAAAAGTACCGGAAACCCTAGAATAACGAAAACCCTAAAAATAATGAATACCCTAAAATACGAAAATTAACAATGCCGAAAACTTTGTTGAGGAGGTTAAATGCCGAGAACTTTGATTAACACCGAAAAGGTTATAAACTAAGACACTAGGCCGAAATGTTTATAAAATGCCGAAAAGTTTGCTAACACCGAACTCCTTATGCAAGGTGCCAAAAACTGTTGATAATACGAAAACCCTAGTGACCATTGCCGAAAACTTGAGAATGGGTTGAAAACTAAAACTCCTTATCATGTCGAAACTCGATTCTATTGAACACGTAAATTATTAATTCTAAGGTTTTCAATTATTGTTCTAACACCGAGAACTTTCCTTAAACATATCAACATGCACTACATAACTAATTCGAAAGTTTGAATGTTTAAACCTAGTATATAAAACCACGCAAGCATCATATGATCCATTTTAACACATATAAAAATCGTGTACACCACATAACACCAAAAACATGTTATTCTAATAATCATAGCATACCTATGTAGATGAAACATGACTTACCTCACGTACTATGTCGAGCTTTGTTACAAATTCTTAGCTTACGAAAGCTTTTCTTCTTCTTGATGAATTCTTTATTTTTCTCTCCTTTCCTCTTTGTTCTCTCTTTTCGTTTTTCAGGATTTTTGGTTTTTGTATTCGTTCAAATATACATACAGAAGATATACATAAAGACTTGAAATTTGTGTGGTGACATGACTAGTAGGTGACGAAAGTTTTACCCTTTAGGCTAAGAAATCTTCATTATAAATTACTTTCATTGTTACCTAAAATTATAGTCACATACAAAATTAACTTTATGCCCCAAAGATTAATTTCTTTTGTCCTAACCTTGTTTTGAATTAAATTGGAGCCCGTGTCTCGGGTTCTTTAGCAAATTTTATTACCAAATTTCCGACTTAGCATTAACAATGACAATTACATAAAAAAATCCTGTATTTAAAGTTTACGGGTATTACAAAGCCTAATCAGCCTATCTGATAAATACTCACGAAAATTACAGTTTAATCGACATGAAATTACATGAATGTAGGCAACGAAGTTGGAGCGCGATTTTTGCGTGGTTGGGGTTGTATGAGCCCGTGTCTCCTTTCCAGTAAATGGAGCTTGTGCGTTGGGGTTGGGGTGTATGAGAACGGGATGTAGCTTTGTGAAGTGTGGGTGTGTCTGGCGGCCGCGAGGAAATTGAATTCATTTTAAGGTTAGTTAGGGTTTGTTTAAATGGCCCAATGGTTAAAAATATAAAAACACATATCACAATAATATAAAAACTAATGTTGCTCGATGGGCTATCGAGCCCACATATAATTAGCTCGAGCTCAGCTCGACGGGTTATCGAGCCGGCTCGAGCTCGAGCTCGAGTTTGACCAAGCTCGAGCCGAGCTTTGACCGTGCTGCTCGCGAGCAACTCGCGAACAGCTCTGTTCGTTTACACCCCTAAGATAAGCGTACTACAGTGTGTGAGAAATACAAAATCCTTCTTCCTCATATAGCAAAAAGAATAAGCCCGTAATAGTAGAGATGTGAGATTCGGTCAGTTAGCACTTGTTCAAGTACTTCTAAAACAAATTGGTATCAAAGCCTATGGCGATAATGGGAGCAAAAACTAGTCAAATGCCGATGTCGAAGCTCACAAAATCAACTACGACAAGTGGGGCATTCAAATGAAGGCGGATCTCCAGTCTCAAGACACGCGGGAGATAGTTGTGAACAAATATACCGAAATCAAAAATACAAATGGATACACAGCGGCACAAATAAAGACGGTGAAGGAAACCCGCAAATAAGATAAGATCACATTTTATATCATCCACCATTCTGTAGATAAGGCCGGCTTCAAAAAAATGGCCGACGCCGCAACACCGAAAGATGATGGGATGTGCTGGAGAAAGCGTACAAAGGTTCCGATCGAGTAAAGCAAGTACGGTTGCAGATGCTTCGTGGCGAGTTCGAAATGACAAGGAGGGCGATGACGTGTTCGGGTATATAACGAGAGTGCAATCCATCTGAACCAGGTGAAGAGAAACGGCGATGCCCTAACTGATGCCCGACTCGGCGAAAAGTTTTTGAGGTCCCTGATAAACGAGTATGAGAATGTCGTGTGTGCAATTGAAGAATCCAAAGAGCTTGAAAAATGACGGTCGACGAACTCTCTGGTTCGTTCGAAGCTCACGAGCATCGAGAGAAAAAAAACCAAGGAGCCTTCATCGAGGGAGAGGACATGTCCTTGTATACACAACACGATCGAGGGAGAGGACAAACCCAAGGAAGTCCCAATTTCAGCAGCAACGCATGTCGTGGTTGGGGAGAAAATAGAGAAGAGGAAGACCAAAACATCCATCAAAGTTGGCGTGGACGAGGCCATGGTCGTGGAAGAGGTGGTCGTACAAATCGCGCCTACATCGATTGTTATAATTGCAGAAAATATGGACACTATGAAATAGAGTGTTATATTGACAAAAAGGTGAACAAAATACAAATCTTGCTGAAGAAGAAAGGTGGAGAATGATGAGGTAGTGTTGTTGGTAAACAAAGAAGAAGGTCCAAAATATGAGAGCGTGTGGTGTCTCGACACGGGCGCTAGTAACCACATGTATAGACACGGGCGCTACAGTAGGACCCGAGGGGGCCACGCCCCCCGAAATTTTTCGAAACCTTTACTACTACAGTACATAGCATGAAATAACCGATATATTTAGTTTGATATCAAAGATACCCAAAAAGATCTAGTAGCGTAGTGGTGAGGAATGCCCATGTAACTTAGGTGGTCACAACTCGATCCCTGAAATAGTCTTTTTTTTAGTCTTTTTAAAGTAGCTTTTGTCTTAGTGTTATTTCTTTTTTTTTTCTTAGCGTTTTTTGTTATTCTTTTTATTTTGTTTTTGTTTGTAGTCTTACTGCTTTTTATTCAAGTTTTTTTATTGTTGTGAACTTTATTTCCTTTTTTTTTTATCTTTTGAGTTTTTTATTCTTGTTAGTTTTTTTTCTTCGTTCTCAGCAATTCTTGTCTTTTTAACCAAATAATACAACTAAATTCATTATAAATATAAATTAAACAATTAGGTTTTATGTAATTTATTTCATTCTCTTTTCATATTTTCTAGTTGCAATTATATTTTTATGATGCACTCACAATACACTAGTTAAAGCCAATTTGTAATTATGGACCTTACTACTCGATGAATAAAAAAAAAACACAGTATCAAATAAAAAGGCCATATTGCAATTAGCGATATTTTCTCCATTATTTTCTTTATGGCATATTATTATTGTTTAATATTAATAACATGCCTTGCAATATCTATATCATGTTATCATTTTCGAGCTTCATAAAGGTTATCATCGAGTTTCGTTTTTTTATATTGATATCATTGTGTGTTAATTGTATGAAATTTACGATATTTTTTAATGGAAAAATCTCTTTCAGTTGATAATTTTTTTTTTTAAAAAAAAGATAGCAATGAAAGTTTAAAAACAACGACCTCCTTACTAACGCCATATGCGGCCCCCCGATCAGAAGATTCTGGATCCGCCCTATACAGACACAAACATCTATTCATCGACTTGGAAGAGATAGATCACGGGCATGTTTCTTTCGGGGATGCTTCGAATACAAGTAAAAGGCAAGGGTAACGTTCTCATTGAACTGAAAAATGGCGCACAAAAATTAATTTCAAAAGTGTATTGCGTGCCTAATATGAAGACAAACATCCTAAGTTTGGGACAGCCCCTAGAGAAGGGATATAGGATTCTCATGAAGGATCGATCCCTCCATCTGAGAGACCAAAACAACAAGTTGGTGGCTCAAGCCAAAATGGCGAAGAATAGGATGCTCAAGTTGAACTTGATGAGCGTTGAGTCGAAGTGTTTGAAGGCAGTAAACGACACAGATTGGTTATGGCACTTGAGGTCTTGGGCATGTCAATTACGATGTTCTAAGAGAAATGAGAAGCAAAAGAATGGTGCATGCACTGTCACAATCAACTCACGTAACGAATTTTGCGAAGGTTGCATAATGGACGAGCACCTAAGGAGCGTCTTTTCTAAAGTAGCTGAATGACGTGCAAAAAAGGCCCCTCGAGCTGGTGCACATCGAACGAGATCCTTTGTCTCATGGGTGTTTCATTGGGTGTACCCACTTATTACATTGCTGACATGGAAATTCGAATATTTTCTAATTAAAATAAATGAATTAAAATGTGAGAGAGGAGAGATTAACCACCAATGAAAGAGACAAAAATATTTGTGGATCCCATTTGCACATGCTAAAATTTAAAAATTATCCTTAATCTTTTGGGTTTCTCCTTTATTATTGCTAAGATCATATGAAAAGTATTAATTCTTATAGTTATCTTATTTGTATAAATGTTTTCAATAATCGTTTTTGTTATTGGTGGGCCAACATAAATATCACTATATATACAAATTCATCTTCACATCTTTTGTTATTCGACACGGCATCTCATCACAATAGTTAATTCATTTAGTAATTTATTTGACCATATTTTTATTATAATTCAGCTATTTATCAATAAAATTATCAGTATTTGCATCATTGACTACACTAACAACACAATTAAAATATGAGAAAATTGCTATAGGTAAAACATTAAAATGTACACGGTTGTTACGCATTCAAAAATCATAACAAAATATGCATTCCAAAATGTGCGTATTCGGTCATCATTTGTCCATCAGTCCAAAACACGTTGGTTATTAGGTCATCGCAATCAACTTGAATGGCATAGAGAAATTTGGATCTTCTTTGTCTGAGTTGCAAATATTCTAACACACCTCCTGTATCTCTTGACTACATCTCTATTGTTTTCTTTGACCGCAAATATTTGTAGTTGTCGAGAATAAATCCCAGATTCTTGCGCCCTCCAGCTTCATTAGCCAAATATTGTAGTCAGGGGCGGATCAACAGTAGGGCCGGGGGGGCCACGCCCCCCCAAAATTATCGAAATTTTTATTACTATATGTATAGTATATCCCTGAATACATATATATAAATCTGTATATCGTTAGTCTTAGAATGTGTATAGCCTAGTGGTTAGGTAGCACCATTTTTATACCAATGGTGGAGGGTTCTAATCCTCAGTTGTGTTTTGTTTATTCTTTTTAATTTGTTTATTCTTTTTTAGCTTTATGTATTATGTGTTGTTCTTTGTAATTTTTTCCTTGGCGTTCTTTAATTTCTTTTGGTCCGTTTTTCTTAAATCATTTTTTTCATGTATTGTTTCGAGCCTTTAATTGTCAATTGTTTTTCTTAAAATTTTTATTCTTCTTAGTTTCCTATTTCTTTTGTTAGTTTTAGGTATTTTTGGGTTTTAACCAACAATACAACTAAACTAAATATATTAATCAATTAGATTCTTATTTAATATCTAAATTAGTTCTCTTTTCACATTTCTAGTTCCTTTCATGGTCAAATTAAATATTTATTATGCACTATAAAACAAAACCAAGTAACAAAAGCTTTCCCTCAAATTTTACTTATGAACCTTAATATAATTAAAATCACTTGTTGAATTAGAAATACAATATCAAACAAAGTGGCTCAGATAAATATTACGGTTGATATTCATAAGACATATGACTTGCATTATTCTCTCCTTTATTTTCTCTATATGATATATTTATTTAATATTAATTATATACTACACTATATCAATATCATGACATGTTGTAAATATTCGAGCTCCATCAAGGTTATCATCAATTTTTATTCTCTTTTATATATGTTTTTTGTTTTTTAAATGCAGGATTTTTAATTTTTATTTTCGTAAGTTCATATGAAAAAATCAAATTGATAAATTTTAAAAAAAATAGCTAATGAAATTTTGACGTTTCCATTTACGGCCCCCACGGTCATGAGTTTCTGGATCCGCCCCTGATTGTAGTCCGGCTTTCGGCGGAATCCCAGATCTCTCTATGTTTTCCACTTGTGCTGCTTGATTCGCCGTCATCTTTCTGCGTGATCTATGGAAATGACGTTTGTTTGGAGGAGTGAGTTCGTGTCCACTATGCTCAACGATAAATTTGACGACTTGTACCGTAAACTGACATTTATCTTCATTTGTGCACCACAGCCGCTTCTAGTTTCTGCACGACAATATTTGACGTTCACTAGAACAACAATGTTCCCTGTCTACAAGTCCGCCGTCAATAGGATCACGATGAGCTTTATGCTTCCTTACACCATATCCAGTCTGACGTGCATACTGGTTATAAAATTTATAAGCTTCCTCTTCATTATCAAATTCCGTACCGATAGGTGGAATTATTGTTTCTGCTTGGCGATCGTTCATCAATGACTTTTCCACTATCTTTCAACATAGTAGATTCAACTGCTCTCTCTGATAATTCGTCGTTTGTTTCAAAATCAATCTTGGTTCACCACACTTAATCAGTTTTCGTTCCATGAAGATACAAAAAAATAAGAATGAGAAAATATGTTCTAATAAGGAAAGTGAAAAATAACCTTTCTTTATATAGATACTAATTTTATGCTCGTGCATTTCACGGGTGTAAAATATGTGTAATTAATATAAAATTACTGCATAACAATAATAATATAAATTAAATGATTTAACCTGAAAATAAAGTGTTTCACACTTTGTTAGTGGACGATTTTTCAATTATTTTTATTTTTTATTTGTTTAATATAAGTAACATGGGCACGTGTCGCAAGCACAAGCAAACTACATTTCATTGTATATAATATATATACATTAATGTGGATTAACATTTCTCTCTCTTAAATTTTAAAGGATTAAAGCAACAAACGTACATATCTACCCAAAGTTTTCTCTTTCAGTTTTTGAAATACATTTATGTTTCTCTATTTATACACATTAATCTCTCCTCCCTCACACATTTTATTCTTTTATTTTAACTGGTAGGAAACACGTGAGTTGCACGTGACCCCTATTATTTATGCTGATTAATTTGAGGAAAACGGTATATACTAAACCATGAGATTCTAACAAAGTAAAGTTATGAGGTTACTTAGGTTCGATTTGCAAACATTCTCTCGGGGAAAAAAACAATACACATTAAAAAATATTAGAATTAGATTCAATATGTTTACTACAATAGAGAAGATTAAATGACGATGACGCACGAATAGAGAATATTAAATGACGATTAAAACCAAAGTTTTTAATGCGGAAAACCATGATGTGAAAACATCACGGAACCTATTCCAGGCAAATATCTCCGCACGTGAATGATAATTCATACAATAATTTTCTTAATAATCCTGTAAATTAAATGAATATTAACATATTAAAGTAGAAAATTTAAGGAGAACATAATTTGACAATTTATACGAAAGAGTAATGAAATATTTATTCAACCAACCATTTATATTTTGATCTCTTGAGAGCCTGCATTTTCCAACGATTAGTGTCGGTCCATCATATGAAGTATTTTTCTTCCCCGTAGCTGCATCACGTCAAGTTCTTTAGTGCATCCGTCTAATTAATATGTAGAGTAAACATTAATTATTTACCATTATTATACCCCATAGAAAAAGGAAAAAAAAAGAGTTCAATGTTAATATTTAAGTAATAAGTAAAGTAATATAAAATCAATACATGCCTATTAAAAAAGACAATTTTTTTCCATCTGGCGGTGTTAGGATATTTATAGATTGTGTCAATAGTTTAAGTCTTGTGATTAAAATTGTAATTATCCCTTGTTTTGGGCTTTGGACTAGAATGTAATTATTTAATTGTTGGTGTTTGGGCCTTAATATACCTAGGGTTAATGTGGTATATAAGGTATTACCAACACCATTTGAAATGTAATCAAAGATCAAAAGGCTTATCATATTTTCACACAATACACACACTCAAAGGTGAGAACCTCTCCCTTATTCATTCCATCAAAGCCTATTTGATTCCTTGTTTGGTGCAATCGGGACCAACAAGTGGTATCAGAGCAAACGTGGATCGATCTGCATAGATTTGAATCCAGTTTCGTTCGATTCCAAGAAAGATCAAAGGTGTTTTTGGATAAAATCACTTTCGGGCATCTTGAGCTTGTTTTGGGGTGTTTTATGCTTTGTTTTGTGTTTAAAACCTTCCCCCAGATCGATTCTATGCCTAAGATGTTTTGAAAACACTTTGGATCAGTTTTAATGAGTTTTGAGCAAGATAGAAGTAAAAACTTTTCAGAAAAGGACATCTCGGCCATTCTCTGTTTTTGGTCGATTTGACATATTTCTTGTTGTTTTTAGCTCACAAATCGGTCGATTATGTGTTTAGGGAAGAATTTCTGAAGTTTAGGATCAAGTTTGAGCGATTTTGGTTGAGATTTGAGCAAGAACGGACGATTTTCTGGCAAAACGCGAAAAAAGCAATGGAACAGTACTAACTCGTTCTTGACCGCGAATTTTGTGCTTGATCCCGAGAATTTTTAAACCGCGAAACTTCACCAATACTGCATTTTTTCGCAACTATCGACTTTCAAAATCCAAGAATACTTAATCCGCGAAAATTTCTCTGTTTTTACCTCACTGTCGCTTCATTTTTCTCAACCACGTACCCTTTAAAATACGAGAAATTTCATATACGAGAAATTTGACTCCGAGAATTTTTCTAACACGCGAAATTTGCTTACTCAGAACCTTCATCTGCGAAATTTGCTCACTCTTCATAATCCGAGAAATTCCATATCCGAGAAAGCTTATTCCGCGAATTTTTCTTAGCCGCGAATTTTTTTTTCCAAGAAACTTTCTCAAATCACATTACAACACGCGACACCTTTTTTAAATCCGAGAAACTTTATATGCGAGAAATTTCATTTCAAGAATTTATTTAAACCGCGAAATTTTTATAACTTGCGAAATTTTCTTGCGAAGCTATAAAATTCTCAACTTGCGAAAATTTTTATAACTTGCGAAATTTTTTTTGCGAAGCTATAAAATTCTCACTTGCGAAAATCTTTATAACTTGCGAAATTTTCTTGCGAAGCTTTAAAATTCTCAACTAAGAATCATTTTCACATGCGAAACTTCAAAATCCGAGAAATTTTTTCAACTGAGAATGTTTCCTCCGAGAATTTCTCTTTAAAACTCACAAACACCGAAATTTCTCAACACATAATTTCTCGGATAATCCTTCATACAATCACGTCTCTACCTGCGAATTTTTCTTTTCTGACGTGTTAAATTTTTTCTCGTGGTAAAATTTCTCGGGGTAAATTTTTCTCAAACTTATTTAAGATTTGATCCTTACACTTTAGTCATATCACCCTAGACCACTTTTGACATAAAATTTTCTTTTCGCCTCAAATCTCGTTTTTAAAATTTCTAGAACTCCTAATTTCAAGATATTTTTCCCTTCATACATTATCGACCATCACACACGCTCACTTAGTTCTAAGAAATTCTTTAAACGATTTTTTTCTCAAAACTTATATTCCTCATCTCGTTCGTTCGTTACTAACTTTCTTATCTATACAAGATCAAAACAACGGACGATTCGACTGCACCAACCATGTCTACCACGAATGACATCTCAACAGTGGGCTCCGACACCAGGCCACCGATGCTGCGACAAGGCGACTACAGCATATGGACAAACCGATTCCTCACGTTTATCAGGAACAAAGGCGCACCACTCTCTCAATACCTTCTGGACTCCATCTTCAATGGTCCAGCACAGTTCTGGACGATCATCCCTGCACAGCCAAACGCCAACCCTCCCATGGATGAACGCCGCACTCCAAGAGGTCCCATCAATGAGGATGAAGAGGCTCGCGTACAGGCCGACGAGACTGCCAAAGATACCTCTTCCAGGCTATGGGCAACAAAGTCTACGCTCACATCGAGTGCTGCACAACTGCTAAGGAAATATGGGATGAGCTCGTGGAATCATGGCAGGCACAACTGAAAGTGCTCAGGGGAGGAAATCAGCATGTCTCTCGCAGTATGAACACTTCCAAGCCTATGAAGGAGAGGAGTTGCGTGACACATACCTCCGATACTTGAAGGTCATCAATGAACTCAAGAAAGCCAAGATCACGAGGGACAAGTTTGACATCAACAACCGCTTCCTTGTAGCCTCAAACCACATTGGGGAAATGCAACTGTGATGATGATTCAGAGTAAGGACCTCTCCAACACCTCCATCCATACTCTATACGACAGCCTGTCTGCATATGCTCCTTACGTGCAACTCAGTCCACCAACACTCGAGTCGACCCACTGGCTCTCCTCTCAAACAAAACTACCGAACGATCTTCCATCGCTAAGGCCAAACAAAACAAAGGGAAGCTGCCAGCTGTTGTATCTGACGCCTCTTCAGGATCCGAAGATGATACAGAATCTGATGAAGATATTCGTGATCTACGCAAGCAACTGGCAATGCTCACAAATATGGTCACAAAGAAGATCGGGAAAAATCCTCATCCTCCTCCAATCGCCAAAGAACCTTTAGCGGCACCAAAAAGACCACTCCCACGGAAGAATCTAAGCCGATAAAGAAAGAGGAGCTCAGCTCAAAAGTCTGTGAAGTGCTTTTGGTGTGGAAAGACAGGTCACTTTGCCAAGGAATGCCACGCCCCACGCATGAAGGACTCTGGCTACTACGACCGTGAGGCCAGAATGACCCGCAAAATGGAAAGTGGGAAAGTTCTACTTACCGAAGAAGCTGAATGGGTAAACGACACTTCAGAAGACGAGGAGCCTCAGGATGAAGATTCCTCAGGATGAAGATTGCTGCATGGCAAGGCTGGTCGAACATGGTGAGGACGAGGAGATGGCCAACACCGAAGAGAACACAGCTAAGACTCCTACCAACGCCGAGTCTGAGGTACGAATTTCGCAACTCGATGATGTGTTCAATCACCGTCACACCATTAAGAAACCCACCGTAGACGCTAGGGAGTATGAAGAACTTAAGCTAAAATTTGAAAACAACTATACATTACTTAGCTTAAAAGTAGAAGAGCTCGCTTGTGCAAATGAACGTCTAATGGCCTCTGAAGCGTTAGTCAACGTCTGCAAAGCAAGAACAAGCAAAGTGAGAATAAGGTGAAGGAAACCACACTGGCCATCAGTTCATGCGAAACATCTCGTCTTCTGACGGCATCCCAATACGAACTGCTTACAAAGGAAAGGGTTAGGCTTGTACCGAAAGGTGAAAGAACTTGAAGAGCAACTTCACCTTAGAAACGAAAACACACGCATCCTATGCCTATTGAACCAACCAGTTGAAACAGAATTCTACAACGCCCGGGAGGGAATTGGCCTGACCAGCAATTGCAATCAACACCGCTAACAGTTAAAAGGTATAACATGTGTAACACTACGTTCCTGCAAACAAAAATGGTGCTCCCCCGCAACTTAAGCCATTTGTGAGATCATCCTCCGCTGTCATCTCGGAAGAAAAAAGAGTACAGAACATTCATTGGGCGGAAATCGCGTATGACTACACAGAAATGAATGCTAGGGATAAGACTAAGATACCTTCACTTTCGGAGGATGTCGAAACTCCACTCCCAACCAAAGAACAGGAAATTGCTTTCCAAGAAGCGATCTCTCGCACCTTATCCCAGAGAAACTTCTGCTCATAGCAGAACTAGAACGAACACTAGAATTAGAGCGGAAGACCTTCGCAAAGGAGCGGATGAACTACTTAGCAAAATCTCTACACTAGAACAATTTCACAGTACAAACAATCCCTCTACGTCGAGTCAAGTACCCGATTCTCGAACATGTAAATGTAAGAGGACGGCGAAGATGTCTCCTGAAGCTGACATATGTTCTAACACTAACTCTCGTATTCTTATGGATACAGGGAATGTGAGTTCGACGTTTTGGAAGGAGTTCGTATGAAATAAAGGAGAATCCGCTCTTCGATGACAAGAAGAAAAGACCATCCTAATTCGTCTTTCCTCTCTATGTACTAAATCCCAATATCCTAAGGTCGTAGACAATTATGTTGCTAAAACTTATCTTTCTTTTACCAAGCTTATGTCTATGTGCTGCTGCAATGACTTTGTTCTCCCACGCTTTCATGAATATGACACACATGAACACGCAACACTCCGACCACGCAAGCGAACCTCCTCTACGACGTCTTTGAATTCTCCCATCTCGCCTAAACCAAAGGTTAAGCGTAAACGTCTCTCGTCGTCAAACGCAAACTCACCGACTGCTCGCAAGCCAAAGGCGACCAAAACCGAAGCACGAAAACGACAACCACATCCCCCACGCCAATTCATGTATAAGGCGCCATACATGCAAGCACAAGATAGAAAATATGGGTTAGAAAAACCATAATCCCGACTCATCAAACAAATGACAAAGGGAAAGCTAAATTAGAACGACACAATCTGATTTAGAAACCACATTTCCCATTAAGCGCATGAAAATTTTACTTGTATCACAAGAAGGCCCCGTCCGTAAACGGGGACCCAACGTTTACTGATAATTGCAGGTCTGTCATGTGTGGTATCTAGACTCGGGTTGCTCCACACACATGACGGGGAACAAGGAGATGTTGAGCAACTTCTCCGAGCGCTATCTCGGAAGGGTCTCCTTCGGAAAACAGTCAAATGGCACCAATTCTCGAACTGGTGATCTCGTCCACGACAAACTGACGATTAAGGGCATCTCTTACGTCGAGGGTTTGAGCTACAATCTCTTCAGCATTGGTCGTTTCTGCGACAAAGGATACAGGTTCTCTTCGAATCTGACATCTGCAGCTATAGATGCCTCGGGACAACCTCTTCTCTCTGGAACGCGCACGTCTCACCTTTACGTACTCAATCTTAAGACCTCTCGACCATATGCCTTCTCTCTCGAGCTGCACCAAGTTGAACGATCTATGGCACCGGCGTCTTTCACATCTCAATTTCAAGACCATCAACAAACTGCGTCAAAACAAACTCGTCAGCGGTCTACCCCCAACTGACATATCATAAGGAACACCTCTGCTCTGCCTGTGAATTGGGGAAGATGAAGCGATCATCTCACGTCTCCAAGGAAACACCGTCCTCTAAGCTCATCCTCGAGCTCTTGCAATGGATCTATGTGGCCCAATGCCTACGGCCACACTCGAGGAAGACGGTATATTCTTGTGATTGTCGACGATTTTTCACGCTACACGTGGACGAAACTCATTCGTACAAAGGATGAAGTTCCTGATATAATCATCGAGTTTGTTGTCACGTCCCAAACTCTTCATCAACAGAAGGTTCGGATTATCAGAACTGACAAACGGAACTGAGTTTAAGAACAGAAGCTCAGTGATTTCTATGCCACTCAGGGCATCACTCAGCAGTTCTCAGCTGTGAAGACACCGGAACAGAATGGTGTCGTTGAGCGTAAGAAAGGACACTATTGAAGCAGCTAGGACTCTTCTCATCCAATCCGGACTTCCTCATTCTCTTTGGGGCGAAGCTATTCAAAACGGCTTGTTACACACAGAACCGGGCTTCCATCCACAAGAGATTCAACCGCACCCCATACGAGATGCTGAATAACCGTCGTATCCCCGATATATCCTATCTAAGTGGTCTTCGGTTGCCGATGTTTTGTGGCCAATGATCGCCAACATCTTGGGAAGCTTGATCCAAAAGCACTTGAAGGCATCTTTGTTGGATATTCGCTGAACTCGAAGGCATACAGAGTCTATCTTAGGGAGAGACCGATCAATAATAGAGAGCACAAATGTCACCTTTGATAAAGCGAAGGCGATCTCATGGCTTCTGCTCATAACAGACCAGAACCCGGTCTTCTACAGTCGTTGACAAAAGGTCAACCTTCAACGCGGGAACTTCCTCATCTGAGGGCAATACTGGTGAACTGGACCTCGACCTGCTTTTCGAGTACTTCTATCCAGTCCCCAAGACTCCCGCCGCCACCACTCAACCTACCGCTGCACCCACTCCATCTACACCCACCGTTATCGGCAATGACGTCGTCCCTCCAACTGGATGCGCTCAATCTCAACGAA
This sequence comes from Craterostigma plantagineum, assembly GCA_027422505.1. Classification (NCBI taxonomy): domain Eukaryota; kingdom Viridiplantae; phylum Streptophyta; class Magnoliopsida; order Lamiales; family Linderniaceae; genus Craterostigma; species Craterostigma plantagineum. Next base: position 38,334 of record JAPQWV010003413.1, read on the forward strand.
GACGACATTTTACCCAACCCTGGGAACGTTGCTGATCCTGATGCTGAACCCTCTCAATCTACTACGGTTGAGATCCTCTTCCTCGGACACCGGACCCCAATCCAATGAACCTCCAACCGATACAAATGCGGCCAGCTCCTCTCAGACCAATGTACCACTTTGGGCTCGCTCTCATCCTACAGATCAGATTATTGGGGATCCCACTTCTGGTGTCTCGACACGTTCGGCTTACGATGAATGAAAGTCTGTTTGCTTGCTATCTCAGTCAAGTCGAACCATCACGAGTAGCTGAAGCTCTCAACGATCCTGATTGGCTGATTGCAATGCAGGAGGAAATAAATCAGTTTGAACGTTACAAGTTGGGACTCGTACCACGACCTCACAATAGATCCATTATCGGCACAAATGGATCTTCAAGAACAAAAAGGATGAAGACGGTGTTGTTATCCGCAATAAAGCAAGACTTGTGGCTAAGGGATACAACCAACAAGAAGGCATCGACTACGATGAAACTTTCGCCCCAGTCGCCAGGATCGAAGCCATACGAATTTTCTTGCCTTTGCTGCTCACAAGAACATTAAAGTCTACCAAATGGACTGTAAGACTGCATTTCTGAATGGATTTCTCAAAGAAGAAGTGTACGTTGATCAACCTGAAGGGTTCTTGAGCGAAGAGTTTCCTATCATGTATATCGACTTACAAGCCCTCTACGGACTAAAACAGGCTCCCCGCTTGGTATGACGTCCTTTCAGACTTCCTTGTACAGTCTGGATTTTAAGAAAGAATCTCTGGTAACAACTCTCTTCACCAAGCGGAGTGGCCCAGACATCATGATTGTACAGATTTTGTCGATGACATCATTTTTGGATCGACTGAACCACAACTATGTGAAGAGTTCGCAGAATTGATGAAGGAGAAATTCGAAATGAGTAGATGGGCGAGCTGAATTTCTTTCTTGGTCTTCAGTAAGCAACTCCCCGACGGAATCTTCATCATCAGTCAAAATACATCCATGACATCCTCGAGAAATATGGATGAAAAGGATGCTAAGACAGCGGCTTACACCTATGTCACCCTCTGCCGACCCGACGCGGCCCATCTGGTGCTCCCGTTGACCAAACCGTCTATCGAGGGATAATAGGCTCTCTTTTGTACCTCACTGCTAGTCGACGACCGATATCGTTCCCTCGACAGGAATCTGCGCTCGTTTCAGGCAACACCGAAGGAATCCCATTTCACTGCTGTAAAAAGGATTCTCCGCTATCTCAAAGGAACACCCAATCTAGGTTTGTGGTACCCCACTCGATCGGACTTCAAGCTGGTTGGATTCTCTGACTCGGATTACGCAGGATGCAAGATGGACCGAAAAAGCACCTCTGGAGCTGCACACTTCTTGGGCGGTAAACTCGTAAGTTGGTCGTCTCGAAAACAAAACTGTGTCTCAACTTCGTCACGGAGGCAGAATATGTCGCCGCCGCTAGTTGCTGTTCACAGCTTTTGTGGATGAGAACCCAACTACGAGATTTTTAATTTTCATGTTGATAAAATTCCCATTTATTGTGACTCTAAAAGTGCTATTGCGATGACGAGTAATCTGGTACATCACTCGAGAACGAAACACATAGATATTCGTCACCACTTCATCAAAGAACATGTCTAACAAGGGACGATTGAATTGCACTACGTCACAACCGAAGATCAACTGGCCGACATTTTCACAAAACCGTTTGGATGTCGAACGATTCCAACACCTAGTGACTATGTTGGGCATGTTGAATATTCAGTTGTGATCAATCGACCCTACATGACTTTGATAAAGTGTACATATTTCCTTTCTCCACTTCACTCCATTGTCTATGTGTCCTCTGAATTATGTCTTTTGAGGGGAGTTTTCGATTAAGGGGAGCGTCTGAGTTTTCCATTATTATCTTTAAAAGGAAGTTTTCGATTAAGGGGGGAGCTTCTGATTTTTCCATTAGCTAAAAAGGAGAGTTTTAGATTAAGGGGGAGTTCTTTGATTTTGCCTATTTAAAAATAAAAAATTGGAGATGAGATTTTAAAGTTTGGTCAAATGAGTCAAAATTAGACCGATTAAAATATTTTGGGTTGAAGTTTTAATTTTCTGGTCAAACTAGGTCAAAATTGGACCAATTGAACTTCATTGGACCCAATTTTGACAAGCCCGCGAAAATCTGATCTGGACCCAGCTTTGCCAAGCCCAAGAACTTCGGCCCATTTACACAAAATTTCGCATGAACAGTGACTAAAAACCCTAAAACTCCAAACCCTTAACGTTGTTCACAATCCTAAAATTCCCAAGAAAATTCAAAAATTTCGCAACCCTATTTTCAAAATTTCGCAACTCCTCGCATCGTCGTCATCATCAAATCTGCTTTCAAAATCTGTTTCCTGCTAACTCCATTGTCGCAATCAGCTTTTCGGTATGAATACACCTCAAATAATCAATTTCCGTTCGTTTATCCTATTTTTTGCCCCGCTTTGATAAATCTGTTAGGTTAGAATTAATTTTTCTCGGCTCTGAATCGAACGCATGTTATTTCTTAATGTTTTAAAACCCCAATATGCATTGCCCATCCAATTACGAGGCGATTGAGTCCAGATTGTTGCATTTGGTTGAGATTTGAGTAAGTCTAAGGCAAAAATTCATTGCGTAGTTTCGCAAGTTATTGCACTGTGTTCTTCACCGAGAAAAATTCCCAGAAAAAATTGCTTTAAACGATAAATTTCGCTGCTACAGTAAGCTAAGACCCGCGAAACTTTTATTCATCCGAGAAATTTCTTGCACTACAGTGAGTGAGGTCCCGCGAAATTTTATCCGAGAAAATTTCTAACGTTAAAATTTTCGCTGCTACAATGACTAAGGAAATGCGAACTTTCATTCTAGAATTACATGAGTTAAAAATGTTTTTTTCGCTGATACAGTATGTGAAGTCCCGCGAAAGTTTATCTGAGAAAAATTTTTCTTCCTCACGCCAAAATTTTTTTTTTCTGCTACAGTGAGTGTCACCCCGCGAAAATCTCATAACACATCACTTCATATTACATATTTTTCGCATCTTCACTATTTCGCAACCACAGTGAAACACCGAAAATTTCTCAATGCAATAAGCTTTTTCTTCCGCGAAACATCATATCTTGCGAAAATTTCCTTATATGCGAAAATTCACTCTGAATACGAAAACACTTGAACGTGCGAAAAATTTTCATTACAAACGAAAATAATTTTGGACACTTGCGAGATTTTCTTAAACTTGCGAAAATTTTCCATACTGCGAAATTTTACTCAGTCTGCGAAAATTTCTCACGAACATGTTTATGTGCTATCACTTGCGAAAATTTTCTCTATCTGCGAACATTTCCTTGATATGCGAATTTTCCATTACACAATCTGCGAAAAATTTCTCACGATATGTCTATGTGCTATAACTTGCGAAAATTTCCCAATACATACGCATACCTACTCTATCTGCGA